>JXCR01135612.1:49661-60104 GCA_002079205.1 Phalaenopsis hybrid cultivar | reverse complement strand
TAATTTTTCCTTTAATAACTCAAAGGCATTTAAACAGCTTTCAGTAAATTCAAATTTCTTGTCCTTTTCTAAAAGTTGGCATAGAGGTTTGGTAATTTTTGAAAAATATTTAATAAAACGCCTGTAAAATCCAACATGTTCAAGAAAACTCCTAACCTCTCTTACATTAGTGGGAGGTGTTAGTCTAGATATAACTTGAGTTTTTGCAGGGTCTGCTTCCATACCATCTTCCGAAATTTTATGCCCTAACACAACTCCTCGTGCAACCATGAATTGACATTTCTTCCAATTTAGAACCAAATTAGTTCTTTCACATAACTCTAAATTGACATTTCTCCCAATTTAGAACTAAATTAGTTCTTAAATTGACATTTCTCCCAATTCAGAACCAAATTAGTTCTTTCGCATAACTCTAAAACTTTTGAAATTGACATTTCTCCCAATTTAGAACTAAATTAGTTCTTTCGCATAACTCCAAAACTTTTTTCATTTCTCCCAATTTAGAACTAAATTAGTTCTTTCGCATAACTCCAAAACTCTTTCAAGATATTCTAATTTAGAACTAAATTAGTTCTTTCGCATAACTCTAAAACTTTTTCAAGATAAATTAAGCATGTGTAATTAGTTCTTTCGCATAACTCCAAAACTTTTTCAAGGTAATTTAAGCATGCGTCAAATGATATTTTCGCATAACTCCAAAACTTTTTCAAGATAATTTAAGCATGTGTCAAATGATGTTCCAAATATAGAGAAATCATCCATAAATACTCGCATAACTCCAAAACTTTTTCAAGGTAATTTAAGCATGCGTCAAATGATGTTCCAAATACGTAGAAATCATCCATAAATACTTCTAATCCTCAATTCCTCCTGCAACCATAAATTGACATTTCTCCCAATTTAGAACTAAATTAGTTTTTTCACTCCAAAACTTTTTCAAGATAATTTAAGCATGCGTCAAATGATGTTCCAAATACAGAGAAATAATCTCCTGCAACCATAAATTGATATTTCTCCCAATTCAGAACCAAATTAGTTCTTTCGCATAACTCTAAATTGACATTTCTCCCAATTTAGAACTAAATTAGTTCTAACCATAAATTGACATTTCTCCCAATTTAGAACTAAATTAGTTCGTTCACATAACTCCAAAACTTTTTCAAGATAATTTAAGCATGCATCAAATGATGTTCCAAATACAGAGAAATCATCCATAAATACTTCTAATCCATCATTTATTAACTTACTAAATATGGACATCATTCATCACTAAAATATTGCAGGTGTATTACATAATCCAAAAGGCATTCTTTGAAAAGCAAAAGTTCCAAAAGGACTAGTAAATGTTATCTTTTATTGATCCTTAGGAGCAATAGGAATTTGATGGTAACCGGTATATCCATCGAAAAAACAAAAATATTTGTGCCCAGCAAATCTATCTACTATTTGATCTAAAAAGGGTAAAGGGATGTGATCTTTCTTGGTTGCAGTGTTTAATTTTCTATAATCAATGCAAATATGCCACCCAGTAACTTTTCTGATATATATTAATTCATTATTTTCATCTGTTTCAACAATCACTCCTCTTTTCTTAGGAACAAAATGAATTGGACTTACCCATGCACTATCTGAAATAGGATATATAATTCCAGTGTCTAACCATTTCAAAATTTCTTTCTTAACTACTTCTTTCATCATTGGAATTAATCTCCTTTGTAGATCAACTCTTGGTTTATATTGTTCATCTAATATATATCTGTGCATATAGATTGAAGGACTGATTCCCTAAATATCAGCTAAGGTCTAGAAAAGCTTTCTTATATCTTTTTAATGTATCTAACAGTCTTTGCTCTTGCAGATCATTTAATTATGAAAGCTTTCTTATATCTTTTCAATGTATCTAACAGTCTTTGCTCTTGCAGATCATTTAATTCAGAAGCTTTCTTATATCTTTTCAATGTATCTAACAGTCTTTGCTCTTGCAGATCATTTAATTCCCTTATATTTTTTCAATGTATCTAACAGTCTTTGCTCTTGCAAATCATTTAATTCTGAAGATATAATAACAGGTAATGTAGACGAGTCTCCAACAGTCTTTGCTCTTGCAGATCATTTAATTCTGAAGATATAATAACAGGTAATGTAGATGATTCTCCTAAAAACACATACTTCAAGTGGCTAGGCAATATTTCATCTCAAGTTCAGGTGGTTTTTGAATAGATGGAAACAGATTTTTATAATCATTTTTCGTAATATCCAACATCTCAAATTTTTCCAGAATAATTTCGTCACTCTCTTCAAATTGTTCTTTCTCTTCAAAATGTTCTTTGATTAGATGTTCACTAATTTCAATGTGAAAACTTTCATTATCTCTTTCAACAGCAGGGTATTTCATAGATTTCACGATGTTAAAAGTCACTTCTTGATCGTTAACTCTCATAGTAAATTCTCCTTTTTGAACATCTATCATAGCTTTTCCAGTAGCAAAAAATGGTCTCCCTAAAATGATAGGTATTTCTTTATCTTCCTCCATATCTAACACAATGAAATCCACATGAAAGATAAATTTATCTACTTTTACTAACACATCTTCTATAACGCCCTTAGGATATGTAACTAAACAATCTACTAATTGTAGAGTTACAAAATTAGGTGAACTCCTAATCATAATCTTTTGAAAATTGATAGAGGCATAAGATTAATGCTGGCTCCCAAATCATATAAAGCTTTTCCATAAAATTTTTCACTATTAGCACATGGTATAGTGGACCTGGATCTTTTAATTTTTCAGGAAGCTTTTTCTGAATAATTGCACTACACTCTTCTCTAAATAAATCACATAAAGCTCTTCCATAAAATTTTTCACCAATAGCACATGGTATAGTGAAGCTGTCAGGCATAAGATTAATGCTGGCTCCCAAATCACATAAAGCTCTTCCATAAAATTTTTCAGCGATAGCACACGGTATAGTGAAACTACCTACTTTTAATTTTTTAGGAAGCTTTTTCTAAATAATTGCACTACACTCTTCGCTAAGTGCAACAGTTTCATTATCTGTGAACTTCTTTTTCTTGTTTGGAATATCTTTCATAAATTTCACATAATTGGGCATCAATTGCACTACACTCTTCGCTAAGTGCAACAGCCTCATTATCAATGAACTTCCTTTTCTTGTTCAAATTGCACTGCACTCTTCGCTAAGTGCAACAGTTTTGTTATCCGTGAACTTCCTTTTCTTGTTCAGTATATCTTTCATAAATTTCACATAATTGGGCATCTACTCTAAAGCTTCTATGAAGGGAATATTTACTGTTAACTTCTTAAAAATTTCTAAAAACTTGGAAAATTGTTTATTCTGTTTGTGTTGCTTCAATATTTGAAGAAACGGTGGTGGAGGTTTCTCATTATGTTGGAAAATTGTTTATTTTTTTAAGCTTCTACGAAGGGAATATTCACCGTTAACTTCTTAATAATTTCTAAAAATTTTGAAAATTGTTTATTCTCTTTATTGTGCTTATTCACCGTTAACTTCTTAAGAATTTCTAAAAATTTTGAAAATTTTTTATTCTGTTTATGTTGCTTCAGTCTTTGAAAAAGGTGGTGGAGGTTTTTCCACAGTAATTTTCATTGGTGTAAATGGATACTCTAAATCTGGGTATTTTANGTTCTAATAGATCCTGGTGCTAACAAATTTAACCACATCTTAGCCCTATCCCTCAGTGAAAAAGGAAAAAGTCTAAGTATAACAGCATCATTTGAAACTCTGTCATATTTAAAAGTAGCACACAGTTCTAAAAAACTAATGATGTGTAAGTTCAAATCTTCGGTACCTCTGTTGATTGTTTTGTACCATTTGGATAATAACAGGTTTAAGCTCAAATGAATTTGCAGCTACATTAGGATTTTGCTAAGTGAATTTCATCTGTTGTAGGATTTGCATAATCTCGTAGGGGTCTAGGTTGGTGTTCATGATAAGCGATGTGTAAATTAGGATCTTCATTTGGTGTACCTCCGAATTGATTATTTTGTACCATTTAGATAATAGCAAGTTTAAGCTCAAATGAATTAGCAACTACATCAGGATTTTGGATAGATGAGTGAATTTCATCTATTAGGATTTGCATAATCTCGTAGGGGTCTAGGTTGGTGTTCATTATCTATTCCTTGATTGTTCAGATTGTTTTTCATTGTATCAGCTTTCTAGGTTCTCTTCTTAATCTTCTAATCCTTCTAACAGTGCGTTCTAATTCTGAATCGTACGGTATAAGATTTTCAGGTCCAAATTTATGCATACAATTTAAAATCAGTACTCGGTTATATATAACTAAATATAAAAATAAGTTGTAATTCAAGTAAAAATTTTCTAATAATCCTAATTTGTCCGTTACTCTAATCTTGATTTGACTCGCTCACTCAATCACTCCCCGGCAACGGTGCCAAAAACTTTGACAGTGACTTTTTATATGCTTAAAATATAAGATAAATATGGACGTAATAAATATTAAAAAATTTTAAAGTCAAACTTATCAACACAAGAAATAATTGTAAATCCTCACTTTAATTGTAAAGCTCAACATATTTTAACAAATCAACTGGCCAGATTAAAAATAAATTAAGATCGAAGTAAGAATATCATCACAAATTCTTAAACATTTTCATAGCTTCACCAATTCAAATCACCATTTCACAAATATCAAGACAAGGAGAAAGACAGAGAAAAATACTCATATCTCATGAGGAAAACCCAACAAAACTCGGAATTCATATATAAAATCAAAGTCATACAAACTACAACAAGTAAATAGCTTATCTCTAATTTCTCCTCAAGAGCACTCCCCAAAGTTCCTCTGAATCTCTTCCTTTCTTTAGAGCACACAGAATTGCTCTTTGAAGCAGCAAGGAGGAAGAAATCTCTCACTTTCCTTCCACTCTTACAATCTCTCAAAGAATTCCTCACAATATTGGAACCTTTCTAATTTCTAGGAACTCTCTCTAGCACTTCCTTTACTCTCTAGATTCTCCCCCCCCCCTCTTTATTTTTCGGCCAAAATAGTCTATTAAAGTTGTGGATGAGCTTTCCCAAGAATTTCCTAAGCATTCCTTGAAAATTTGGCCTTATCCAAAGCTTGAGTAGGCATAATCGCCGAGCTCGCCATCGGCAGCCTCGAGGGCGCTGTCGGCGGACTTTTGAAGAATTTTATCCTGTAGCCTCGAAAAAAACTCAACGTCGGTGGGGTCAAGGGCGCCTTTGACGGCCTAATTCAAATCTCTACATTTTGGTCCTTTTCGCTCCAAATTCGCTCCTTTTTGCATATTTTTGCTCCAATGACCCTAATTCATTATTCCTACAACAAAACATCAAAAATACCTTTCTTTAAAGTGCAATATTATTAAAAATAGTATAAAATAGGTATGAAAATCTCAACATATTTTCCTTGGGTCAGCATGTACTTAGAAGTACAACCCTCTCATAGCTTGTACGGTAGTAGTTCTTCTAGTTCTGGGTCTGGTTCAAATTCGTATGGTTCTTTGTTGTCATCCATCCTATGGAAGGTTACGGACACCCTACGGTTTTGCACCCCTGGAATGCAGTGCTTAGTGACATCTGCCCCGTTTCCTTTCAGGACCAAAACTGAACCAACTGGCAGTGGAATCTCTACAGCTCCTCTAACTCGCCAGAGCCGACAATGTCAATTTCTTTTCCAAATAATATATTTCTTTTGCTCATGAATGAGACCATGCAGAAGGGCCTCACAAAATCTTGGTGGTCTATATGGGGAGGGATGCAATCACCCTCATCATAGATGTTGATAATGAAATTATTTGGGATGCAGGTAGCTAGCAGTATGTTCCATCTGACCATCCTCTTGATCACCCACATTATTATAGGAGGTAGTTGATCTACCTCACAAAAATTGTTTAAGTGTCAAAAGTGACGTTTATCTTTAAAAATCAATTTAAGTTATTAAATGAACTCAAAATATTTTGAAACTTTGATGACTATCTTTAAAAATCAAGTTAAGTTGTCAAATGAACTCAAAATAATTTGAAATTTTTATGATGAGTTCTCTGGTCAAATGAACTCAAAATATTTTAAAATTTTTATGATGAGTTCTCTGGATCATAAATCACAGCGGAGATATGATTTTTAAAAATCATTTAAATGTTAAGAGTGGTATTTGTCTTTAAAAATCAATTTAAGTTATTGATTTTTTGAGTTATATTTTGATTTTTAAAAAATCATTTAAGTGTTAAGAGTGGTATTTATCTTTAAAAATCAATTTAAGTTATCAAATTGACTCAAAATATTTTGAAACTTTTATGATGAGTTCTCTGGATCATAAATCACAGTGGAGATTAAAAAGCAAGTCATTTAAATGTTTGTGAATGATGAGTTCTCTGGATCATAAATCACAATGAAGATCAAAAATCAAGTCATTTAAATATTTAAATTTTTGAGATGAGTTCTCTGGATCATAAATCACAGTGGAGATAAAAAATCAAGTCATTTAAATGTTTATCTTTTCAGTTCTCTGGATCATAAATCACAGTGGAGATAAAAAATCAAGTCATTTAAATGTTTATATTTGCCAAGATTAATTTAGTGATTTGGTTTTTGTAAAATTTAAGGGTATTTTAAATGAATTGACCCATGAAACTATTTTCAAAGATTTCTCTAGTCATGGTGGACCTTCCAAACTTTTCTTAGGATTTTCTAATTAATATGCTAATTTTANTTAACATTTTCTTGGTTGGATGAATTTCCTAATGGGTTCACTGGGTTGTTTGCCCATTATTGATTTGTATAATAATTGTTATTCTAATTAAAATTTGGATGATTCTTCCAACCTGAGATTAATAATAGTTTGAATATGGGTTGTTGGGTCTATTAATAGCATTTAAGGTTTCATATGAATGTTAAATAAATAGTTTGAATATGGGGTTGTTGGGTCTATTAATAGCATTTAAAGTCTCATATGAAGGTTGAACATCCACAAATTGCCGTTAATAGCATTTAAGGTCTCATATGAAGGTTGAACATCCACAAATTGCCCAGATGAATTTTCTAATAGCATTTAAAGTCTCATATGAAGGTTGAACATCCACAAATTGCCCCGATGAATTCTCTACCATCATAAGAGGTGTTGGAGAATAATTCATCTCATAATGATCTAATTTCTTTGATATTGCAACAATTTGTGATATAGATATTGCATCAGAATCATGGATGCTAGCTACTCTTTTAGGATTTACCCGCTCAGAGGGTGATATTGCATCAGAATCATGGATACTAGCTACTCTTTTAGGATTTACCCATTCAGAGGGCCAATAAAAATTGTTTATAGCCATCTCTTCTATTAATGAATAAGCCTCATCAAATGGTTTTAACATTAAAGATCCACCAGCCGCACCATCCATAATCGATCTAAGAGATCCCACTAATCCATTATAAAAAGTTTGAATTATCAACCAATCTAGTAACGAATGATGAGGGCATTTCCTAAACAGATCTTTAAATCTCTGTCAAGCTTTGTATATTAACTCTCCATCAATCTGACAGAACGATGTTATGTCATTTCTAAGTTTAACAGTTTTGGATGGAAGGAAATATTTGGATAGAAATTTCTGTGAAAGTTCTCCCCAAGTTCTAATAGATCCTGGTGCTAACGAATTTAACCACATCTTAGCCTTATCCCTCAGTGAAAAAGGAAAAATTCTAAGTCTAACAACATCGTTTGAGACTATGTCATATTTAAAAGTAGCACACAATTCTAAAAAACTAGCGAGGTGTAAGTTCAGATCTTCATTTGGTGTACTTCCGAATTGATTGTTTTGTACCATTTGGATAATAGCAGGTTTAAGCTCAAATGAATTAGCAGCTACATCAGGATTTTGGATAGATAATTGAATTTCATCTGCTGTAGGATTTGTATAATCTCCTAGGGGTATAGGTTGGTGTTCATTCTCTATTCCTTGATTGTTCATGTTGTTTTCCATTGTATCAAAATTTCTAGGTTCTCTTCTTAATCTTCTAATCCTTCTAACAGTGCGTTCTAATTCTGAATCATAAAGTATAAGATTTTCAGATCCAAATTTACGCATACAAATTGAAATCAGTACACAGTAATATAATTAACTAAATATAAAAATAAGTTACAATTCAAGTAAAAATTTTCTAATAATTCTAATTTGTCTGTTATTTTAATTATGTNGCGTTCTAATTCTGAATCATAGGGTATAAGATTTTCAGGTCCAAATTTATGCATACAAATTGAAATCAGTACACAGTAATATAATTAACTAAAAATAAAAATAAGTTACAATTCAAGTAAAAATTTTCTAATAATTCTAATTTGTCTGTTATTCTAATTATGATTTTTTTTACTCACTCACTCCCCTACAACGGTGCCAAAAACTTTACCGGCGACTTTATTATAAGTTAAATATGGACGTAAATNCGTATCACTCAAGTAATATAGGGCTCTAATGGAGTCCTAGATATCGATCCCACAGGGAGTGATTTAGAACTACGAATTAAGATTTTAGAAAAGTAATACTTTAATCACAACAACCAAGTTCAATTTGCTTATCTGTCACTAATAGGGAAATGAAATAAATATGTAATTTTAATAATTATTAAATAACTAAGGATACTAATGAAGGTTTAAATGTGATATTCAATATATAATAAAGCATCATTCTCCTTGTCAAGAAATTATAGTGAATGAATAAAGTGAATTAGTTCAAATTTTATTGTGCTAGATAGAAGCATACTTATTCTTTACCATTTGGTCCAGGCATAAAGAACATTGACTAATCCTACGCTTGTTTACTAAATCTACGGCTAGGCTAGGAGGATACCGACTCTCACTTCGGAGCTCCCACGTTCACCTCGCTTGAGGGCTAACATCTACACTTTAGCACCTAAACGATAGGACCGAATTGGAGTTTTTAGTTGCCTGAGGGCTAACATCTACACTTCAACACCCAAATGATAGGACCAAATTGAGGATTTTAGCTTTCCACTCTAAAATCTCCAATTCTACGCTCGATAATTTTTATTTCCCTATTTATTTGCACCAAATTGGGGATTTTAGTCTGTCACTCTAAAATCTCCAATTCTACGCTCGATAATTTTTTTTCCATATTTATTTGCACCCAACTTTTCACTCTAAAATCTCCAATTCTACGCCCGATAATTTTATTTCCCTATTTATTTGCACCCAACTTTCCTCTAAAATCTCCAATTCTACGCCTGATAATTTTATTTCCCTATTTATTTGCACCCAACTTCTAATCTAAAATCTCCAATTCTACGCCCGATAATATTATTTCCCTATTTATTTGCACCCAACTTCCGAGGGCTTTGAAAATCTCCAATTCTACGCCCGATAATATTATTTCCCTATTTATTTGCACCCAACTTCCAAGAGAAATCTCCAATTCTACACCCGATAATATTATTTCCCTATTTATTTGCACCCAACTTCCAAGGACTTTGACCTCCCTGAATCTTAGATATAATCTTCACTTTAGTTGTAAAACTCAACATATTTAAACAAATGAATTGGTCAGATTGAAAGTAACTTAAGATCAAAGTGAAAAGATCATCAAAATTTCTTAAATATTTTCATAGCTTCACCAATTTAAATCACCATTTCACAAATCTCAAGATAAGGAGAAAGACAGAGAAAATTACTCAGATCTCATGGGGAAAACACAACAAAACTCGGAATTCATATATAAAAGCAAAGTCATACAAACTACAACAATAAATAACCTTATCTCTAATTTCTCTCCACGAAAACTCCTTGACGTTCCTCTGAATCTCTTCTTTTCTTAACAGCACACAGAATTTCTCTTCGAAGCGGCAAGGAGGAAGAAATCTCTCACTTTCCCTCCACTCTTACAATCTCTTAAAGAATTCCTCGCAATTGTTACACACTATTGTAACCTTTCTAACATCCAAGACCTCTAGACTCTCTTTAATTTTCGGCCAAAATCTTCTTCGGAGGATGGTCCAGGCATAAAGAACATTGACTAATTCTATGCTTAGTTACTGATTCTGCGGCTAGGCTGAGACCGGCTCTCACTTCGGAGCTCCCACGTTCCCCTTGCCTGAGGGCTAACATCTACACTTCAGTACCCAAACAATAGGAACAAATTGGGGATTTTAGTCCGTCACTCTAAAATCTCCAATTCTGCACCCGGCAATATTATTTTCCTATTTATTTGCACCCAACTTCCAAGGGTTTTGACCTCCCTGAATCTTGGANTCAATTGGCCAAATTAAAAGTAAATTAAGATCAAAGTGAAAAGATCATCACAATTTCTTAAACATTTTAATGGCTCACCAATTCAAATCACCATTTCACAAATCTCGAGACAAGGAGAAAGACAAAGAAAACTACTTAGATCTCACGGGGAAAACACAACATAAC
>JXCR01135612.1:20686-49635 GCA_002079205.1 Phalaenopsis hybrid cultivar | reverse complement strand
TATATAAAATCAAAGTCATACAAACTACAACAAGTAAATAACTTATCTCTAATTTCTCCCCAAGAACACTCCTCGAAGTTCCTCTGAATCTCTTCCTTTCTTTACAACACACAGAATTCCTCTTTGAAGTAGCAAGGAGGAAGAAATCTCTCACTTTCCCTCCACTCTTACAATCTGTCAAAGAATTCCTCCCAATTGTCACACACTATTGGAACCTTTCTAACATCTAGGACCATTAGACTCTCTTCAATTTTTGGCCAAAATCTTCTTTTAAAGTTGTGGATGAGCTTTCCCAAGAGTTACCTAAGCATCCCTTCAAAATTTGGTCTTATGCAAAGCTGGAGTAGGCATAACTGTCGAGCTCGCAGTCGGCGGCCTCAAGGGATCCGTCGGCGAACTTCTGGAGAATTGTCCTGTATCCTCGGGAAAAACTCGCCGTCGGCGGGGTCGAGGGCTTCGTCGGTGGTTTAGTTCAAATCTCTACATTTTGGTCCTTTTCGCTCCAAATTCGCTTCTTTTTGCTTCTTTTTGCTCTATTGACCCTAATTCATTATTCATGCAACAAAACATCAAAAATACCTTTCTTTAAAGTGCAATATCATTTAAAATAGTATAAAATAGGTATGAAAATCACAACATATTTTTCTCTGGTCACGCACCCGAGGTCGATGCCGGGGACGTGGACAAGGAAGGATCAATTTACTTATTGAACGGACTAGGCCAACCATCAACATTGGTGATGAAGACAGTTCTGAAGATGAGATAATGATGACAAGATGGAAGAGACCTCATTATGAGATAACCCTAGAAGATACAGAGAAAAATGAATATAAAATAATGTATGATCGGATAAACCACTATGTGAATGCTATGACCCTTACTCCAATTCTCCCTCCAAAGGTCGAGAGTTTAGAGGTTAAGGACGTTCGTAGTGTTGGTATAAAGCCAATCAAAATTTACCATGCTTCTACCTCTACTGAGCTTGAAAAACATGTAAATTTGGATGATGTTTCTAATGAATTAATGGAATTGCTTTTTGGTTACTTCTCGCCTTGTGTTCGAAAGTTGATTCAACAGAGACACATACCAAAACAAATGCCAAAAGATAAATTTCAACTTTTTGAAAAATTATGGAATGGTAAAAGTCGAACTCCAAATTCAAAAGAGGGCTCGAATTTGGTACAGTCGGACCAGTCGATGATTATGAATTTTGAATGGTTGTTACTGGTGAGTCAGAAGAGGATTGCCTCGATATAGAGGATGACTCTACTAATCAACTAATAATAGATGCTCCCCTAGAATTTGAGGAGGAAATTAAATCTACCGTTGTGGAATTGAAAGAGATTAACCTCGGGACTGAAGAACAACCCTGGCCTACATTTATAAGTTCTCTACTCAATGACAAAGAATCTGCAAAATTGATTAAACTATTAACAGAATTCAAAGATTGCTTCGCATGGAGCTACAATGAAATGTCATGACTGTCAGCAAAGGTTGCAGTCCATAAACTCGGGGTGGACAAGAATATAACCTCAGTAAAACAAGCTCCCAGAAGAATGCACCTTGAAATAGAACAACAAGTCATTATCGAGGTAAGGAAATTAATAGACGCCAATTTTGTAAAAGAAGAGCAATACCCCACGTGGTTAGCTAACATTGTACCTGTTAAGAAGAAAAATGGACAGATCTGTGTTTGTGTTGACTTCAGAGATTTGAACAAGGCATGTCCAAAAGAAGAATTTCTACTACCCAGACCAGAAATGATGGTGGATATCGCTTTAACACATGAAATCTTCTCCTTCATGGATGGATCGTCGGGATACAACCAAATCAAGATGCCTCCCAAGGATGCAATACTTATAGACTTTAGAACACCGATCAGAATTTTCTTCTACACAGTGATGTCGTTCAGCCTAAAAAACGCCGGAGCAATATATCAGCGCGCAAAGATGAAGATTTTTTATGACCTCATTCACAACCAAGTAGAATGTTACGTGAATGATTTGATCATCAAAAGTAAACAAAAAATAGACAATTTGTACGATTTGAGGAATCTATTTGAACGGTTACGATGATATGACCTTAAAATGAATCCTTAAAGTGCGCCTTCGGCATTACTTTCAGGAAATTTCTGGGATTCGTTGTCTGTCATCGAGAAATCGAGATCGACCCGGATAAAATTAAAGCTATCTTGGAAATGCCTCCTCCTAAAACCTTAAAACAACTATGTTCCTTCCAGGGGAAGTTGACATAACTGAGATGTTTTATCTCTAATCTCTCAACTAGGTGTCAGCCTTTCTCGGTATTAGTTAAAAAGGACTCCAAATTTATTTGTGAAGAGAAATGTCAGCAGGCTTTAGAGGACGTTAAACAATATTTAATGACACCTACTGTCTTGGCAGCCCCTATCCTAAGGAAATCGTTGATACTTTATATTGCGGCCTTAGATGACTCTCTTGGAGCCCTCTTAGCCCAAGTCAATGATGAGGGTAAAGAAAATGCACTCTACTACTTGAGTCGTCGCCTAATACCGATAAAGATAAGGTATCCACCTATTAATAAGTATTGTCTGACATTGATTTTTGCCGCCCAAAAGCTTAGACATTACATGCTTTCTCATAAGATTACTCTAATTTGAAAAGTTAATCCATTGCAATATCTGATGACCCGAACAACACTCTTCGGACGTTTAGCAAGATGGTCGATGATCTTGTTGCAATTTGATATAACTTTTGTTCCTCTCTGTGCTGTCAAGGGACTGATACTAGTAAACCTTCTTATTGCATACCCACTGCCAGCTGGGTCCTCTCTCAACAACGAGTTACGAGACGAGCAAATACTACAAATGAAATTCTCTAGTGTACAATGCTGGGAGATGTACTTTGATGGTGCTTCGTCAGCTAGAAAAGATAAAGGATCAGACACAGTTATACAAGGCAAAGCATGGATTGTTTTGATCTTTATCACACCAGATAAATGTACGTTGAGGTTCTCATACCAACTGACAGAGCCGTGCACCAACAATGAGGCAGAATATGAAGCTTTAATCACCGGATTGGGGATGGAAATCTCAATGGATATAACAAACATTGCCATATATGGCAACTCTTAACTTGTCATCCAGTAAATTATTGGACAATACAGAATTATGAAACCAAGATTAGCATAATACCATCAGTAAATGATGAAGCTCCTGGAGCAGATTCCTGATGTGACTTTCTACCAGATTCCTAGGGGAGACAAATGCTCATGCCAACGCTCTAGCAAAACTTTCTAAGGAGATGGCATGTCCCATAGAGGATTCCATTGAAATCACAGTGCAAGGAATACGAGTCTTGTCTCAGAAAAGAAGAAACAATAAACAATAAATACAATTGCAGACATCAATGAAGATTGGAGCAAACCATTAATAGAATATTTTCATACTGGAAAGCTGCTAGAAGACAAGTCTAAAGCACATCATATCACAAGAAGGGTCATGTCTTACACCCTGGTGGGAAACGTTCTCTACAGGAGATCATTCGATCGAATGTGGCTATGGTGTTTGAGCAAAGCTGAAGCAAAGAATATTGTCAAAGAGGTACATGCCAGATTGTATGGCGCTCATCACTCAGGGTCGAAAATGAAAATGAAGATCAAAAGGCTCGGGTATTATTGGCCAGTATTGATGTCTGATTGCATGGATACAACCAGAAAATGTCACCAATGTTAAGTGCATTGAGTGGTCTTACACTAGCCTCTGAATGTGCTACACCTAACTGTTGCCTCGTGGTCATTCAAGTGTTGGGGCACGGACATAATAGGTCCAATAGACCCTCCATCTTCCAAAGGACACATGTTTATACTTGCCGCTATAGATTACTTCTCTAAATAAGCAGAGGCAGTATCGTTACGTGAGGTTACGACACAGCACGTCCTTCAAATTTTCAAAAGCCAAATTTTCTACCATTTTGGAGTACCACAAAGAATAATTTCCGACAATGGGACAGCTTTTAAAAGCACAAATATCAATAATTTTGTCAAAATCATGGGATAGATTGGAGATACTCTACAATTTACTATCCCAGAGCAAATGGTCTGGCTAAAGCCTTCAACAAAATAATGGTGCAAATTTTGAAGAAAACACTGGATTAAAATAAAAGAGATTGGCACAACAAACTATTAGAAGCCTTGTGGGCCTACCAGATGACTTTCAGGACTCCCACTCATTGTACACCCTATATGCTCGTGTACGGGTCTGAGGTCGTACTACCGCTAGAAATCTAAACAGTCTCTTAGAGTTGTTGTTGCCAACCAACTCACAACAATAGAAAGTGCAAAACTCAGACTTGAAGAACTAGAGAATCTTGAGGGAATTTGACTAGAGCACAAAAACATTTGGAGATTGACTAGGCAAAGATGGTATAAGCCCATGACAAATTGGTCTGCCCAAGGAAATTCAAAGTTGGTGAGCTCGTACTTGTGCTCAAAAGGCATATTCTTGCACGTCGCAAAATAGTTGAAAATTCGAGCCAACTTGGGAAGGACCATTTGTTGTTGAAAAGGTCTACACAGGAGGATCCTACCAGTTAGTGGACTTTCAGGGCGAAAGACCCATGTTACCAATAAATGGACGATATCTAAAAACCTATTACGTAGCCTGATATCGCTTACCTCTATTTGCTTTGAAACTTTCAAACTTTGATTGTTTTGGGGTTATCTATGTGGTCAAATATCTATGATCGGGTCCAAATTTTGTAATTAACCTCAATATAATGAAAATTTTGAAAAAATATTTTAAAGTTCAAAATTTCTCCTTTCCACCTTTTAAGCATAATGTTCCACAAAATTAAATTCATACATAAATAAACAATTCATTTCACTAAAACAAACTAAAATTTACTTTAATAAACACTTTATTTTGTTCTTGTTCATGCCAAGTTTTGGCCCACTGATGTTTTTCCTATCATCTGTAGAAAAATGTCGAGATAGAGGCTGATCTTTGCTTTCCAGGATGGTTGGAGCCTCGCACTAAATGAGGATATGGCGCCGCAGGGTGGTACCATAGAATTCAATATTGATTTTAACTAGGTTGACATGGACTACGAAGGTCCTCTCATGAAAATAGTTAGTTGTAGGGAGAAAGAGGGATTTCCTTCACTGCTGAGGGTGACCACCAAAGATGATGTATCTCACAATGGCAAGAACGTGATAACAGAGCAAGATCAGATAAAAGGGCCCAATCGTCTGCCCTCCATGGTAGCTACACCAGTTGGAGGCCTAGTAGCCGCAAATAACGAACGAATGCCAAGTACTTTGCTTCGGAGGACGCAATGCAGGAACGCCAGCCGCAAGAAGCAGAGAGCTTTTCTACGACAAGATGCAAATGTCAAAGAGAGAAGAACAACTTACTCACCCTTATTCCTGAGGGGCATATTTATGATCCAAACATGAAAGAAACTTATGTCATCCTACCCACCACAAATGAAGAACCGGGGTTCGTTGCAGAGTCAGATACACTTTCAGTTTCAGGTGTTTTATGTAAGGGTTTCCGAACGTGCAACAATGAAATACCGGCCGAGACATCAACCAATGTTCTACATTTACAATGTTTCAATATATTTGAAGGTTATATCTCCCGCACAGATGGGTCTCAGACTTTAGATTTTATGATGGATGAGCCATACGTCCCACTAGGGACAAATCAGTATGTACCATTGAGCCCAAGGTCGTACAACCTGTTAGACGCTGAGTCTCGTATTCCAGATCAACCAGCGCCAGTTTGGGTTCCCGCCAATGTTCAGAGGGAGGAACGCCCGCGACATCTACCGACCCCTAGTACGATGGAGTACTATAAAATAAGCAAAGTAAATAAAAGAGATTTTGAATTTTACAAAGAAGTTCAGGGAAAATTCATCAATATACTAGAGGGATTATAACTGCATACCATAGTCTTCTCAGAGACTAACGAACAAAGTTTTGTTGATTGCATTTTTAACCTAAGGGACAGAGGTCGAGTAGGTTTACTTATGGAAAGGATCTATTCCGAGCCAAGGAAATGGATGGGAGAAAAAGGGAGGATTACTATCCAGTGGGTTGCTGCTACAACTTCTTAAATGACAGACAAGGGAATCCTCCTGGGATTCTCATACACGATCAAGTAGATCCACTACTACCAATGATAAAGTGGATGATCAAAAGAATGGTCAAATGAAGTATTCTGTCTGCTACCTGCATTCCAAATAGTTGTATTATCAACTTCTATGATGAGGGAGATTGCATTCCTCCTCACATCGATCACTATGATTTCGTGAGGCCTTTTTATATGGTCTCATTCATGAGTAAAAGTAACATCTTATTTGGGAAAGAAATTGATATTATCCGCCCTAATGAGTTTAGAGGCTCTGTGGAGATTCCTCTACCAGTCAGTTCAGTTTTGGTTCTTAAAGGCAACGGTGCAGATGTCACCAAACATTGCATTCCAGGGGTAAGACATCGTAGGGTGTCCATGACTTTCTGCAGGATGGATGACAACAAAATGCCATATGGATTTTAGCCAGACTCGAAACTTGAAGAGCTACTGACGTACGAGCTATGAGAGGGTTGTACCTATAAGTAAATGCGAAGGGAACTCTTATCCTAGAGCATGGCTTAGAAGGTCTGCTTGATTAGGAGCTTGTCGTACCTGGTACAGATGGTTAGAGGGTTCACTTTCTTTTTTTTTAAAGCAACATGATATGTATCTGATATGCTTAGCCTACAATGTATTCATGGCATGAGATGATCTGGATGTACTTAAACATAGATTATATATATTGTACCTTTTTGAGGTGTTAGCCTACGTTCAATCTGTAACATCTTTATTGGAGCAGATTAATGGAAATTTCTCTCAGATATGTGCCTTTTTATCAGTTGTCTTTTTGTGCGATGGATGGAAGCCACGAACCACACTTTGGTTTAGAATTTTCAATGAACAAACAATGAAACAACAAATCTTTAATAATAAATAAAATTCAAATTTAAATAATAACAAATGAATAAACAACAAAACAAATTTCTTTTTGAAAATCAACCAACTAAAATTAAAATTTTAAAGACATATTTTGAAAAATTAAATGTGATGAAAAATAACAAGAAAAGAAAATGAATCTGTTGAGTGGATTCTCTCATTTTCGTAGTTTCTTACTTTTTGTGCGTGCAACACAACCATCTTTATCTGCATTAATTTTCTTCACATCCTCGTAGAATTTCACATTCTGCAAAAAACCCCACAAAGCTCTTTAAATCTTCTTCAACAAAATTCACCTTCTCACATGATACATTTCTTCAAATTCAACATCACAAACTGTCTACACTGTTTTCATATGACTCTTAGGGTCAGTACCCAAATTTTGACTCCCCATATCTGAGGATCGGTGTGAGGCCCCCTTTAATGGATGTTAAGGCTTCTGATTCCTTCAAATTTTAATTATCCGAAGATCAGTGTGAGGCCCCCTTCAATGAGTGTTAAGGCTTCTGATTCCAATGGATGTTAAGGCTTCCGATTCCTTCAAATTTCAAATTATCCGAAGATCATTGTGAGGCCCCCTTCAATGGATGTTAAGGCTTTCGATTCCTTCAAATTTCAAATTATCTGAAGATCACTGTGAGGACCCCTTCAATGGATGTTAAGGCTTCTGACTCCTTCAAATTTCAAATTCTCCAAAGATTGGTGTGAGGCCCCCTTTAATGGATGTTAAGGCTCCCAATTTCTTCACATATTATATAAACATATTCCCCACAAATTCACATGTGTGAATCTGCATATTTTCTGCATAAGCACATATATTTTCTTGTTACCTCTTGAGTTGGATGTGAGTTGATCGCGACTTTATATATGCTTAAAAATATAAGTATTTAATACTGCTGCAAAAAAGATTTACTTCCTCAGCAACTGTACCAAATCCTTAATAACAGTTATAGATTCGATAAATATGGACAAAATAAATATTCAATAATTGTAAAGTCACACTAATTAACGCAAGTATACGTGTCACTCAAGTAATATAGGGCTCTAATGGAGTCTTAGATATCGATCCCACAGGGAGTAAGATGAGAACTACAAACTAAGATTTAGAAAAGCAATACTTTAATCACAACAACAAAGTTCAATTTGCTTATCTGTCACTAATAAGCAATTAAAATAAATATGTAATTTTAATAGCTATTAAATAACTAATGATACTAATGAAAGTTTAAATGTTATATTCAATATATAAGAAAGCATCCTTCTCCTTGTCAAGAAATTATAGTGAATGGATAAAGTGAATGAGTTCAAATTATATTGTGTCAAATAGGAGCAAACCTATTCTAAAATCTCCTATTCTAAAGTTCCAATCACCTAAGGGCTAACATCTACACTTCAGCACCCAAACGATAAGACCGAATTGGGGATTTTTGTATGTCACTCTAAAATCTTCAATTCTACACCCGATAATATTATTTCCCTATTTATTTGCACCCAGAATTGGGGATTTTAGTCTGTCACTCTAAAATCTCCAATTCTACGCTCGATAATTTTTTTTCCATATTTATTTGCACCCAACTTCCAAGGGCTTTGACCTCCCTCAATCTTGGATGTAATCTTCACTTTAGTTGTAAAACTCAACCTATTTTAACAAATCAATTGTTCAGATTGAAAGTAAATTAAGATCAAAGTGAAAATATCATCTTAATTTCTTAAACATTTTCATGACTTCACCAATTCAAATCACCATTTAACAAATCTCAAGACAAGGAGAAAGACAGAGAGAACTACTCAGATCTCATGGAGAAAACACAACAAACTCGGATTTATATATAAAATTAATCATACAAACTATAATAATAAATAAACTTATCTCTAATTTCTCACCAAGAAAACTCCTCGAAGTTCCTCTGAATCTCTTTCTTTCTTTACAGCACATAGAGTTCCTCTTCGAAGCGGCAAGGAGGAAGAAACTCCACTTTCCCTCCACTCTTACAATCTCTCAAAGAATTCCTCACAATTTAGACACTCTAGTAAACTCTCTACACACTAATGGAACATTTCTAACCTCTAGGACCTCTAGAGTCTTCTCAATTTTCAGCCAAAATCTTCTTTTAAAGTTGTGGATGAGCTTTCTCAAGAGTTGCCTAAGCATCCCTTCAAAATTTGTCCTCATCCAAAGCCTGATTGGGCATAACCGACAAGCTCGCCGTCGGCGGCCTCGAGGGCGCCATTGACGGAGCTTCTTAATCAATTAATTTTGGAGTCTCAGGAAAATCTCCTCGTCGGTGGGGTCGATGGCGTCGTTGGCATCCTAGGTCAATTCTTCACATTTTGGTCATTTTTGCTCCAAATTCGCTCCTTTTTGCTCCAAATTTGCTCCTTTTTGCATCTTTTTGCTCCATTGACCCTATTTCATCATTCCTGCAACAAAACATCAAAAATACATTTCTTTAAAGTGCAATATCATCAAAAATAGTATAAAATAGCTATGAAAATCTCAACATATTTTTTTTTTGTCAAAATCCCCCAAACTTAACTATTACTTGTCTTCAAGTAATTTTAGTAGTATATTAAAGTTATGATTGAGGGTAGTAAAGATTTAATTCAGAAATACTATAAGTTTGATTTAAATAAATATCGTAGTGAGATTTTTAGAAAAAATTCAAGTAATTAAATCAACTATGTAGCCACAAGATTATCTAGTCATCAAGTTTAAGAGTTCTAGTCTTCTATTCATTTCAAGAATGACTATATGTTGCAATATTAAGTCACTTAGAATATTCAAATGATAGGAACTTCATGAGAACACTACTAGTAAAAGATCTATTCCATAAATATAAGTTCAAGAATGTATTTAGGTTTTCCCTTTAGGTAGGTCAAGTGAAGCCTATTTTTGATTAGGCATATCCTTAAGCTTCTCCTCACATCCATTTTTATTCTTTCTTCTCTCTTTTTCATTTAGATTGCTTTCAATCCTATATATTTTTCCTTTCTTTTCAGCGATTGTTTTCAATCATTTCTTTTTTTCTTTTTTTAAGTGAGGATTACTATATCTGAATAGTCTTTAATAATTTTTACTTCACTTTTCTTTCCCTAAATTTGAAACTCAAAGCATTTCTTTACCTTATAAATATTTCAAAGATCACATTTCTTTCCCTAAATTTGAAACTCAAAGCATTCCTTTACCTTATAAATATTTCATAACCTTTACATCATTGAGCCCCAATCTTTTCTTCTCAAATGAATTTCCAGATACTTAATATTTCATAATATAGTTTCCTATACTTTAAATAGTTAAATATAATCTTATTCTCTTATACAAAATGTCTTAAGTTACAAAATTAATTTTCATTACAAAAATATTCCTTTAAATCTACTATAATATTTATATAGCTACAAAAATATAGTTGCCTGAATTAAATTTACTAAATAAAATCATATAAATAATTTTTGAAAATATTGAAATAGAGAGCATCTAATAGTTAATAATTTTCTTCCCTCCCCCAAACTTAAATTTTTCAATATGAAATAATACAGGTGGAAAGAAAAATGTTAAATATAAATCATACCTCTGTATTTTAGGCATTTTCATCATTCTAAAATTTTGGCAGGCCTTCTCAACATTTCTACTTCACCTGGTCTGTAATATTAAGAGTTTTCTACACATATAAATCATTAGAGAACTTTCTGGGTAATGAAATTTTGAAATAAGTGCAAAACTAAAACATTAAACAAGCATAATATTTCCTAACACAATCACAATACTAAACAAAACAATTAAAATTAAAATGCGAAATAAAAATCACATTACATTACAATTCACAAAATACTACTCAAGATCTATTAAACTACACATGGAAATTTATCTATAACACTAACTTTATAACAAAAATTAAAATTATCCAAGTACCACATAATAATAAAAATGAATGTCCAAATACACATAAACAACCATTTCTATTTAAAAAAAACACAGAAATAAAAGTACAAGTACAAGTACATCAATTCTATCAAATATCAAAATCCCACATGATGTCTTTATCTCCTTGATCAGCAGGTGGATCGGGTTGATATTGAGTATATCGGGGGCACTTAGGAAAAGTAACATCAGGCTCACCTCTATAGTGTCGGACCTGGGCTTCGTAATAAGCTACCTCAAAATTTGAATGCCTCTGAAGGTACTCACTATCATAATTATGTCAACGTTCTAACCCTCCAATCCTTTCATTTATTAATTCTATGCTCTTTCGCTGCAAGGTCAACTCATTCATCAAATCAGTGAGGGTAGGGGAACTAGAAGGTGGGAGGTCATAACTTGTAGAGGAAACATCTCCACTAGTAGAAGGTTCTTGAGTTCTAATTCCAGTTCTCCATTTCTCATGGGATTCATAAGTTTTTAAATTTTCCTTACTAATGGGTTTTATAGGGTAAACCCATTCTTCATCTTTAGTTTCCACTCTAGAAAGTTTGCAAATTGCATAAATAAGGCCAGGATGTCCTAGACCTCCACTTATCTCACTCATCATCATAGTCAATATATTTTTAAAAATAATTCTCCCCACATTTATAGTTTTATTATTCTGAATACAAAAATTTAGAATAACTCTATCTCTAGTTACCTCACTATGGTGATAAGTCGGTAACAGAGTAGAAGAAATAAAATAGTGTCACGCTTTAGAGGTGGCATTCAACATGGAAGCAGAAAAATTTACATGTTCTCTCTGCTTTATTTTCCATGTTCCTTTCCCATTAGTGAGAAAGTTAATCACATCATTCAGGGGGCCTTCCATAGTACTGAAGGATTCATATTGGCAGCTATAAGAGTCTGGGACTTCGTAAAAAATGTTGATGCGGGCGGCAGTAAATTCAACAGGAAATCCCCACACTTGAACGATTCCATCTTCAGAATAGAATACGTTGGCGTATAACTCCTTCACAATATTTGCATCAGTTGTATTGGTGGTGTAACAAAACTTTTCCCACCTCTGCTCGGCAAGAACTCGTTCAACTTCTCCTCTCGGACTTTCAAAAACTTGATCTTGTATACACTTCTTTCCTTTAAATATTGAAGTAAATCTTGATTGAGCTTTTTCATTGACAAAGAGAGAGTCATTGAACTGAATCCGTCTCTTTTGACGTGGAGCCATTTCAATCTAATCAAATTATAGAAAAATTCCAAAAATTACTTCAAATATGAAAAATGGCTTCCAATTGTAATTCTAAGAGTTCAACACTAAGATCCATAAATTTCTTCCAAAATTTTC
Source organism: Phalaenopsis hybrid cultivar (assembly GCA_002079205.1). NCBI lineage: Eukaryota > Viridiplantae > Streptophyta > Magnoliopsida > Asparagales > Orchidaceae > Phalaenopsis > Phalaenopsis hybrid cultivar. The sequence continues at coordinate 37,383 of JXCR01135612.1, read as the reverse complement.
TTCACATTCTCAGTTCNTATCAGCTAAGGTCCAACCAAAAGCTTTCTTATATCTTTTCAATGTATCTAACTGTCTTTCCTCTTGCAAATCATTTAATTCTAAAGATATAATAACAGGTAATGTAGATGAGTCTCCAAATAAAAAACATCAAGTGGCTAGGCAGTATTTTCAACTCAAATTCAGGTGGTTTTATAATTGACGGAAATAGATTTTTATCATCATTTTTTGTAATATACAACATCTCAAAACTTTCCTGAACTTAATCAAATTCTTCATTTGCTAATTTGTCCAAAATAACTACATCTTTGTCTTCAAAATGTTCTTTCTCTTCAAAATGTTCTTTGAAATGTTCTTTCAATAGATGTTCACTAATTTCCATCCGAAAATATTCATTATCGCTTTTAACAACAAGGTATTTCATAGATTTTGCGAAGTTAAAAGTCACTTCTTAATCATTAACTCTCATAGTTAATTCTTCTTTTTGAACATCTATGATAGCTTTTCCAGTAGCTAAAAATGGTCTCCTTAAAATGATAGGTATTTCTTTATCTTCCTCTATATCTAAAACATTGAATTCCACAGGAAGATAAATTTATCCACTTTTACTAACACTTTCTATAACTCCCTTAGGATATGTAACTGAACGATCTGCTAACTGTAGAGTTATAGAAGTAGGTTAGACTTCTCCTAATCCTAATCTTTTAAAAATTGATATAGGCATAAGATTAATGATGGCTCCCAAATCACATAAAGCTCTACCATAAAATTTTTCACCAATAGCACATGATAGAGTGAAACTGCCAGGATCTTTTAATTTTTCAGAAAGCTTTTTCTGAATAATTGTACTACATTCTTTTTTCACCGATAACACACGGTATAGTGAAACTACCTGGATCTTTTAATTTTTCAGGAAGCTTTTCTGAATAATTGCACTACACTATTCAAGTGCAACAGTTTCATTATCCGTGAACTTCCTTTTCTTGTTCAGAATATCTTTCATAAATTTTACCAACAGTTTTGTTATCCGTGAACTTCCTTTTCTTGTTCAGAATATCTTTCATAAATTTCACAAAATTGGGCATTTTCTCTAAAGCTTCTACGAAGGGAATATTTACTAGTAATTTCTTAAGAATTTCTAAAAATTTGGAAAATTTTTTATTCTATTTGTGTTGCTTCAATCCTTGAGGAAACGGTACTTTCTAAAAATTTTGAAAATTGTTTATTCTGTTTATGTTGCTTCAATCTTTGAGGAAACGGCGGTGGAGGTTCTCCACAGTAATTTTCATTGGTGTAAATGGATACTCTAAATATGGGTACTCATGATCCTTTTATTTTTTGGTATCCACTTTCTCTTTTTCTNCCAGATGAATTCTCTTCCATCATAGGAGGTGTTGGAGAATAATTCATCCCATAATGATCTAATTTCTTTCATTTTGCAGCAATCTGCGAAGCTAACATAGATATTGCATCAAAATCATGGATACTGACCGACTTTTTTTTGTAATCAACAAATACAAGAATTTGATGACGCTACTAGAAGATTTAATTTCTAGCAATTGTGTCCAAAGACTTGATTGCGACTATAGATGTGTCTGATTTGGTTAAGATGTATAATTATAATATTCAATAATGTTAAATTCAAATTTGTCAACGCAAGTATACGTATCGCTCAAGTAATATAAGCTCTAATGGAGTCCTAGATATCGATCCCACAGGAAGTTGTTTAGGATTACAGACTAAGAATTTAGAAAAAAATACTTTAATCATAACAACGACGTTCAATTTGGCTTATTGTCACTAATAGGCAATTGAAATAAATAGATAATTTTAATAACTAATAAATAATTAATGATAACACTAATAGGCAATTGAAATAAATAGATAATTTTAATAACTAAAAATAACTAATGATATAAAGTAATAGACAATTGAAATAAATAGGTAATTTTAATAACTATTAAATAACTAATGATACTAATGAAGGTTATAGGCAATTGAAATAAATAGATAATTTTAATAACTAATAAATAACTAATGATAGAAAGTAGAGTGTAATTGTGATATTCAATATATAAGAAAGCATCCTTCTCCTTGTCAAGAAATTATAGTGAATGGATAAAATGAATTAGTTTAATTTATATTGTTTCAAATAGAAGCATACATATTCTTTACCCTTTTGTACAGGCATAAAGAACATTGACTAATCCTATGCTTGATTACTGATTCTGCAGCTAGGCCGGGAGGATACCGGCTCTCATTTTGGAGCTCCCACATTCCCCTCATCTGAGGGCTTACATCTACACAACAGCACCCAAACGATAGGACCGAATTGGAGATTTTATCTTGTCACTCTAAAATCTCCAGTTCTTTGCCCGATATTAATATTTCCCTATTTATTTGCACCCAACTTCCAAGGGCTTTGACCTCCCGGAATCTTGGATGTAACATCTCACTTTAGTTGTAAAACTCAACATATTTTAACAAAGCAATTGGCCAGATTGAAAGCAAATTAAGATCTAAGTGAATAGATCATCAATTCACCAATTCAAATCATTCTCGAGACAAGGAGAAAGACAGAGAAAACTACTTAGAACTCATGGGGAAAACACAACAAAATTCAGAATTTATATATAAAATCAAAGTCATACAAATTAGAACAAGTAAATAACATATCTCTAATTTCTCCCCAAGAACACTCCTTGAAGTTCCTTTGAATCTCTTCCTTTCTTTACAGCACACAAAATTCCTCTTTGAATTAGCAAGGAGGAAGAAATCTCTCACTTTCCCTCTACTCTTACAATCTCTCAAACAATTCCTCACAATTGTTACACTCTAATGGTAACCTACAAGGCCTCTAACACACTTTAGACTCCTTAGACTTCCTAGACCTCTTCTATTTTTGGCCAAAATATTCTTTTAAAGTCCNGAAGTAGCAAGGAGGAAGAAATCTCTCACTTTTCCTCTACTCTTACAATCTCTCAAAGAATTCCTCACAATTGTTACACATTAATGGTAACCTAAAAGGCCTCTAGCACACTTTAGACTCCTTAGACTTCCTAGACCTCTTCTATTTTCGGCCAAAATGTTCTTTTAAAGTCGTAGATAAGCTTTCCCAAGAGTTGCCTAAGCATCCTTTCAAAATTTGGCCTCATCCAAAGCTTGAGTAGGCATAACCGTTGACCTTGCCGTCAGCGGCGTCAAGGGCGCCGACGGCGGCCTAGTTCAAATCTTCACATTTTGGTCCTTTTTGCTCCAAATTCGCTCCTTTTTACATATTTTTGCTCCAATGACCCTAATTCATCATTCCCGCAACAAAACATCAAAAATACCTTTCTTTAAATTGCAATATCATCAAAAATAGTATAAAATAGGTATGAAAATCGAAAAATACCTTTTTTTAAAGTGCAATATCATAAAAAACAGTATAAAAGATGTATGAAAATCTCAATATATTTTTCTTTGGTCAAAATCCCCCAAACTTAACTATTACTTGTCCTCAAGTAATTTTAGTTCTACTATTTTCCTTTGGTCAAAATCCCCCAAACTTAACTATTACTTGTCCTCAAGTAATTTTAGTAATATGTTATGATCTATTATAGTAAAGTTTTAATTCAGAAATACTATAAGTTTGATTTAAGTAAATATTATGGTCAAAATCCCCCAAACTCAACTATTACTTGTCCTCAAGTAATTTTAGTACTATATAAAACTTGATCTAATGCAGTAAAGTTTTAATTCAGAAATACTATAAGTTTGATTTAAATAAATATCATAATGAGATTTTTAGAAAAAATTCAAANCAAGCTGACTTACTAAGCCATGCTCTAGGACAAGAATTCCCTTTATGTGTACTTAGAGGCGCAACCCTCTCAGAGCTCATACGGGTGTAGCTCCTCCAGCTCTGGATCTAGTTAGAATCTGTATGGAATCTTGTTGTTATCCATCTTTCTGAAAGTCACAAACACTCTGCGGTGTCATACCCCTAAGATGCAGTGCTTGGCGAGGTCTGCTCCATTTCCTTTGAGAATCAGTACTGAACCTATCGGTAGTGGAATCTCTATGGATCCCCTGAACTCCTTGGGGCCAATAACATCAATTTCTTTTCCGTATAGTATATTTCTCTTACTCATGAAAGACACCGTGTAGAAATGTCTCACGAAATCATGATGGTCTACATGCGGTGGAATGTAATCTCCTTCATCGTAGATATTGATGATACAACTATTTGGAATGCAATCAGTTGGCAGTATGCTCCATCTAACCATCCTCTTGATCATCCTCTTTGGCATGGGATCCACCTCATCATTTCTTAAGATGCCTGGGGGATTCCCTTGTCTATCCTTAGTGAAATTATAGTAGCAAACACAGTGTATGGTTATCCTGCCTTTTCCTCTCATCCGCTTTCGTGGCTCAGAATAAGTTCTTTTCATCAGTAGGCCAGCCCGACCTTTGCATCTTAGATCAAATATGCAGTCTAGAATTCTCCTTTCATCACTTTCAGAGAAGAGTCCTGTGTATAGCTCCAGGCCTTCCAAAATATTGATGATATTTCTTCGGATTTCTTTGTAAAATTTGAATTCTCTCCTCTTAACTTTGTTTATTCTTTCCAATACTACAGTGGGGATCCTTTGAGATCTTCGAGGCGGCTCCCTTATCTCCTCATTGTAGGATACTAAGTTTGACTTGGATCTACAAGTAATGGAATGTAAGACTCGATATCTAAGTAAATTATCTCCTAGTGTCCCGTGTCGACAACAATGAATTCTTCAAATGAACTATAGTGGTTTAAGTGTAGAACATTGCATGTCAGACACTCCATGAATGCCTCTCCTATTGATGACTGAATAGGAACTTAGACAATGTACATTGGGCAACCCTTGTAAAATTCATCTGGTACTTCAGATTGTACTTGCTCTGCAAGAAATTCAGGCTCATCTTCCGTAGCAGGCGGACTGGTGGAAGTTTCCCTCATGCAAGGGTCGTAAATTTTCCCCTTAGGAATGAGGGTAAGTAAATTTTCCGGCTCTTTTAGGATTCTTCTTTCTTCACGTAGAAAAGCTCTGTGTCTACGACGATCAACATTTTGGTGCTGAGTTCTTCTTAATGAAGCCTCTAGCAGTCTCCCATCATCAGTGCTAATAAGTTTTCAGTTGGTGTGGTTATCATGGATGACAAACAATTAGTTCCCTCCATCGGATTTTGTTGTGTTACCATTTTCTTCCTCTTTGGAGAGGAGAATTCTTTTTTACCAATCTTCAAAAGCGACGGTAACCCTTTCTTTTCTTGACAACTAACTATGTCCATGAGGGGACCCCATAATTAACATTGACCTGACCAAAGTCCAGGTCAAAGTCTATGATGCCGCCCCGATGTGTCCTTTCATTTTGAGCGCAAGATTCAAGCCATCCTTAAAGATAAAAATCAGCTTCTGTCCTGACATTTTTTATGCATATGACAAGAAAAACATCAGTGCACTGAAATTTAGTGAGAAGAAGAACAGAACAAAACTTTTATTAGACAAAATTTTCATTTACACAGGTGCAAAGATTATTTTATTTATGTTTGTTTTTTTATTTAATTTAATTTAGTAGAATATCAATATTAAAAGCAGAAAGGAGAAAGTCGAAGTATGCTATTTCAAAAGCTTTAATTTTATTAAGGTTAATTTTATTAAAAAATTTTGGACTCAGTCACAGACATATGGCTAAATAAATAACCACAGAACTATCAAAGTCTTAAAAAGGTGATTTCAAGCAACATCAAGTTGTAGAGCACATTTTCCTTACCCTCGTCATTGACCTGAGCTAGCAGGGCTCCAAGAGAGTCATTGAAGGCCATAGTATAAAGTATCAACGGTCTTCCCGAGATAGAGGCTGCCAAAACAGGAGGTGTCATTAAGTTTTGTTTAACGTCTTCAAAGGCCCGCTGGCATTTCTCTTCCCAAATGAGTTTGGTGTCCTTTTTAATTAATGCCGACAAGGGCTAGCTCCTACTTGAGAGATTAAAAATAAAACGTCTCAAATATGCCAACTTTCCTTAGAAGGAATGTAGTTGTTTCAAATTTTTGGGAAGATGCATTTTCGAGATAGCTTTAATCTTATCCAGGTTGATCTCGATTCCCCGATGACGAACAACGAATCCTAGAAACTTCCCGAAGGTAATTCCGAAGGCGCACTTTAAGGGAATCATCTTAAGATTATATTGTCATAATCATTCGAACACGATCCTCAAATCGTACAAATATTCCATTTTTTGTTTGCTCATGATGACCAAATCATCCACGTAACATTCCACTTTGGTCGTGAATGAGGTCATCAAAAAACTTTATCATAGCTCGTTGTTATGTTGCTCCGACGTTCTTTAACCCAAACGACATTACTATGTAGCAGAAGATCCCAATCGGTGTTCTGAATGTTGTAAGTGCTGCATCTTCTAGAGCCATCTTGATTTGATTGTATCCCGATGATCCATCCATGAAAGAGAAAATTTCATGTGTCGAAGCAATGTCCACCAACATTTCTGGTATCAGCAACGAAAATTCATCTTTTAGACATGCTTTGTTTAAATCCCTAAAATCAACACATACACAGATTTGTCTATTTTTCTTCTTAACTGGCACAATATTGGCTAACCATATGAGGTATTGCTCTTCTCTTACAAAGTTAGCGTGTATTAACTTCTTCACCTCAGCAATGACTTGCTGCTCTATTTCGAGACACATTCTTCTAGGAGCTTGTTTCACTGGGGTTATATCTTTGTCCACCCCGAGTTTATGGACTGCAACTTCTACTGATAGTCCAGACATTTCATCATAGCTCTAGGTGAAGCAATCTTTGAATTTTAATAGTAACTTGATAAATTCAAAAGTTTCTTCATTACTGAGTAGAGAAGTTATAAATGTTGGTTGGGGTTGCTCTCCCATTGCGAGATTAATTTTTTTTAATTCATCAACAGTTGATTTAATTTCTTCTTCAAATTTTGGTGAGGCATCTTCTATTAGCTGATTGGTAGAGTCAACCTCCACATCGAGGTAATCCTCTTCCGATTCACTAGTAACAACCATTCAAAATTCTAAATCATTAACTAGTCTCACTGTACCAAATTTGAGACCTTCTTTAGAATTTGGAGTTAGACTTTTAACATTCCATAATTTTTCAAAAATTTGTAACATATCTTCAGGCGTTTTTTTGGACAAATATCCCTATTGAATCAACTTTTGTACACAAAGAGAAAAGTAACCAAAAAGGTAATTCCATCATTAGAATCCTCTTTTAAATTTACATGATTCTCAAGATTAGCAAAAGTAGAAGCATGATGAAATTTGATTGGCTTTGAACCAGCGCTATGGACTTCCTTGATCTCTAAACTCTCGACCATTTGAGGGCGAATCAGAGTAAGGGTCATGACATTCACATAGTGGTTTATCTGATCATACATTATCTCATATTCGCTTTTCTCGACATCTTTCAAGGATATTTGTGGTTTCTTCTATTTTATCGTCATCATTTCCTCTTCAGAACTCTCTTCATCATCAATATTGATGGTTGGCCTAGTCCGNATAGTATTTTTGCACAAAATAAATTATGTTAAATTAAATAAGCTTAGAAAAATTATGAAAAATAGTTTTCTATGTTTTTTGTGATCAGGACATTTAATAAAAATAGAAGCGATTTTTTTGTGAAAATATTTTATTTTAATGTATATTTTAAATTAAAATTAATTACAATAATCAAAAAAAAATTTTTAAAAAAAAAGAATAGCTCAAAATGTGTGCAATTGTTCCCTGATCACTTGGGACCCCTTAAAATATTTTTCCTAAATTTTCTAAATTAAAAATAAATTTTTTTTAAAGGCCTAAAATATTATCCTTATTTTCTCACTNAGGACTAGTAAATGTTGTCTTTTCTTGATCCTCAAGAGCAATAGGAATTTGATGGTAACCGATATATCCATCCAAAAAACAAAAATATTTGTGCCCAGCAAGTCAATCAACTGTTTGATCTAAAATGGGTAAATGGAATTGATCTTTCTTGATGGCAGTGTTTAATTTCCTATAATCAATGCAAATACACCACCCAGTAACTTGTATGATAGGTATTAATTCATTATTTTCTTTTGTCTCAATAATCACTCCTCCTTTCTTAGTAACACAATGAATTGGACTTACCCACGCACTATCTGAAATAGGATATATTTTTCCAGTGTCTAACCATTTCAAAATTTCCTTCTTAACTACTTCTCTCATCATTGGATTTAATTTTTTTTGTGGATCAACTCTTGGTTTATATTGTTCATCTAATATAATTTTGTGCATACAGATCGAATGACTGGATCAACTCTTGGTTTATATTGTTCATCTAATATAATTCTGTGCATACAGATTGAAGGACTAGTTCCTTAATATCAGCTAAGGTCCAACCAAAAGCTTTCTTATATCTTTTCAATGTATCTAACAGCATTTGAATATCAGCTAAGGTCCAACCAAAAGCTTTCTTATATCTTTTCAATGTATCTAACTGTCTTTCCTCTTGCAAATTATTTAATTCTGAAGATATAATAACAGGTAATGTAGATGAGTCTCCCAAAAAAAAGCTTCAAGTGGCTAGGCAGTATTTTCAACTCAACTTCAGGTGGTTTTATAATTGACGGAAATAGATTTTTATCATCATTTTCAGTAATATACAACATCTCAAATCTTTCCTGAACATAATCTAATTCTTCATTTGCTAATTCGTCCAAAATAACTACATCTTTGTCTTCAAAATGTTCTTTCTCTTCAAAATGTTCTTTGAAATGTTCTTTCAATAGATGTTCACTAATTTCCATCTGAAAATATTCATATCTCTTTCAACAGCAAGGTATTTCATATATTTCGCGAAGTTAAAAGTCACTTCTTGATCATTAACTCTCATAGTTAATTCTCCTTTTTGAACATCTATGATAGCTTTTCCAGTAGCTAAAAATGGTCTCCTTAAAATGATAGGTATTTCTTTATCTTCCTCTATATCTAAAACATTGAAATCCACAGGAAAGATAAATTTATCCACTTTTACTAACACTTCTTCTATAACTCCCTTAGGATATGTAACTAAACAAGATAAATTTATCAACTTTTACTAACACATCTTTTATAACTCCCTTAGGATATGTAACTGAACGATAATTTATCCTTACTAACACATCTTCTATAACTCCCTTAGGATATGTAACTGATCGATCTGCTAATTGAAGAATCATATCTAAGACAATAAAATCCACCGGAAAGATAAATTTGTCAACTTTTACTAACACGTCTTCTAAGGATATGTAACTGATCGATCTGCTAATTGAAGAGTTACAGAAGTAGGTGAGACTTCTCCTAAGATTTGTCAACTTTTACTAACACGTCTTCTATAACTCCCTTAGGATATGTAACTGATCGATCCGATAACTGTAGAGTTACAGAAGTAGGTGAGACTTCTCCTAATCCTAATCTTTTAAAAATTGATATAGGCATAAGATTAATGATGGCTCCCAAATGACATAAAGCTCTACCATAAAATTTTTCACCAATAGCACACGGTAGAGTGAAACTGCCAGGATCTTTTAATTTTTCAGAAAGCTTTTTCTGAATAATTGTACTACATTCTTTTTTCACCGATAACACACGGTATAGTGAAACTACCTGGATCTTTTAATTTTTCAGGAAGCTTTTCTGAATAATTGCACTACACTATTCAAGTGCAACAGTTTCATTATCCGTGAACTTCCTTTTCTTGTTCAGAATATCTTTCATAAATTTTACTTCAACTTCCTTTTCTTGTTCAGAATATCTTTCATAAATTTCACATAATTGGGCATTTGCTCTAAGGTTCAGAATATCTTTCATAAATTTCACATAATTGGGCATTTGCTCTAAAGCTTCTACGAAGATTAATTGCACTACACTCTTCGCTAAGTGCAACAGCCTCATTATCAATGAACTTCCTTTTCTTGTTCAAATTGCACTGCACTCTTCGCTAAGTGCAACAGTTTTGTTATCCGTGAACTTCCTTTTCTTGTTCAGTATATCTTTCATAAATTTCACATAATTGGGCATCTACTCTAAAGCTTCTACGAAGGGAATGTTTACATCTTTCATAAACTTCACATAATTGGGCATTTGCTCTAAAGCCTCTACGAAAGGAATATTTACTGTTAATTTCTTAAGAATTTCTATAAACTTGGCTACACTCTTTACTAAGTGCAATAGTTTCATTATCCGTGAACTTCCTTTTCTTGTTCAGAATATTTTTCATAAATTTCACATAATTGGGCATTTGCTCTAAAGCTTCTACAAAGGGAATATTTACCGGTAATTTCTTAAGAATTTCTAAAAATTTGGAAAAATTTTTATTCTATTTAAGCTTCTACGAAGGGAATATTCACCGTTAACTTCTTAATAATTTCTAAAAATTTTGAAAATTGTTTATTCTCTTTATTGTGCTTATTCACCGTTAACTTCTTAAGAATTTCTAAAAATTTTGAAAATTTTTTATTCTGTTTATGTTGCTTCAGTCTTTGAGGAAACGGTGGTGGAGGTTTCTCCACAGTAATTTTCATTGGTGTAAATGGATACTCTTAATATGGGTACTCATGATCCTTTTATTTTTTTTGGTATCCACTTTCTCTTTTTCANCTTAAGGTTTTAGTGTGGACGGGCACAGGATCATTCCATCGGGGACGATGACGGAGAGCCGTTCGATCAAGCATGTCTCAAATGAACGGAGGAGATCGAGCCGGACAACGCTTTGGGACATAAACCGCGGGCCGAGTCAGCAGCTACGTGGACTGCGACGTCCAACCAGAGCGCGCCACACATGCCTTCAGAGCTGCCTAGGATCTAGTCAGCACGCGTTGTTTAAATGGATAAATAGGGTTTTTTCCGCATGCCTTCGGAGCTGCCTAGGATCTAGTCAACACACGCTGTTTAAATAGATAAATAGGGCTTTTTAAATTATTTAAATGCCCTTAACTTAGAAAATCCATAACTTTGTGTAGAAAAATCACAAAAATAAAATAAAAATACCTTCTTGCTCGGTTAACAGNCTTTCATAAGTAATGTAATGGATCCAAGGGCTCTCTCTCCCTTTTGGTTAAATCCTCTTAGCATCATTTTATCGGCGTAAGCTCCTGACCCTCGACGTCCAATTTGGCCAATGTCCGTAGACTCATCAAGATGATGCTCCAGGATATACTAAAACTCTAGACAATACAAATCTACCAAGGTTAACGGAGATATAGAGTGGTCAGTTATGGTCAGTGGTACCAAGCAGCAAGTCTTCATCTGTAAAGGTTACGCCAAGCTGTTCCTTTAAAGAGCAAACTTCATTCGAGGATGCGCTGACCAACTGAGCTAAGCAAATCTCTGGATAATGCAAAGCTGTAACCAGAGACTCTCTCATCTCCTTTGACAGGATTAGAGCATCATAAATTCTTAGTTTGGCCAATAACTTCCTAAGATGAGCTAGCACGTTATAATCCACTTTATATAACCCTCCAACCTTTACTTGGTTATGTGTTTATTCCACTGGTGGAGGTGGAGATTGCTCTTCTCGAGTTACTATCTGCTTTTCTTTATCCGTCGAAGCTGTTCTCGAGGGTAATACCTTTCCGCTCCTTAAGTTCACATCTGTGATTTCCTCTTCTCGAGACACTATAGGCAAAACTTTCGGTGCTGCTTCTTCATTGAAAAGATCCAAGTGAATAGCAAGTGCTGCACCGTGGCATTGAGGATTGGTTCCTCACTCCCGACGTTATCGTAATCGATATTGTTGATGTCTTCTTCAATCTTGCTAACAGGTTCATCAGACTTAAATATGATCTGAGGATCAGTATGGGAATCGGGATTGAAGTTAGATTGAACAAAATCAGTTATGTTATCACTATAAATAGTTAAAACGTAGCAGAAATCATAATCATTATATTCATAAATGGTTACGGGTTCAAGGATTTTCTTCCCTGAATCTGAGACAACCAATCTAACAGAGACATCCCCTATCCTACCACCCGTGCTATCAGTCTTCACAATATTGCTCTTTTCTTTATCTTATTGTGATGATTTCTCTGGTGAAATCTCCATCTTGGGTGAACAGGTTGTAGACTCTGGATGATGACCTGCGCTGAAGCAGTCTGAATATGATTTAGTATTTTCTTGGACAACTTGTTTCAAAGTGTACTCCATCCATCTTTTTCTACATATGGATATATTGGAACAATTGGCTCGACCGAAATCATATTCACAGAACCTTTCTCAGATTCTTTTAAATACTTTTTCAGGATTGTTATATTCCTTTCTTTAAGGTTCTTCTTGTGCCAATCCTTAAAGATGAAACAATCCTCTATAGTGTGTCCAAGCATCCTGTGATACGNTAAACTACACATGCACATTTAACTATAACACAAACTTTATAACAAAAATTAAAATTATCCAAGTACAAAGAACAATAAAAATGAAAGTCTAAATACATAAACATCCATTTCTATTATAAAAAGATTACATAAAATAAAAATTGCAAACATAAGTACATCAATTTCATTCTATATCAAAATCCCAAGCTATATCTTCATCTCTTTGCTCAGCAGGTGGATTGGTTGATACTGAGAATATCGCGGGCACTCAGAAAACGTAACATCAGGCTCACCTCTGTAGTGTCTGGCCTGAGGTTCATAAAAAGCTATCTCAAAATTTGAATGCCTCTGTAGGTACTCACTATCATAATCATGTCGGCGTTCTAAACCTCCAATACTTTCACTTATCAATTTTATGCTTCTGCTGCAAGGTCAACTCACAAATCAGTCAAAGTAGGGGAACTAGAAGGTGGAAGGTCATAACTTGTAGAGGGGACATCTCTTCCCTCCAATCCTTTCATTTATTAGCTCTATACTCTTTCGCTACAAGGTCAACTCATTCATTAAGTCAGAGACCTTTAACTTATAAATTCTATGCTCTTCCGCTGCAAGGTCAACTCATTCATCAAATCAGAGAGGCTTTCATTTATTAATTCTATGCTCTTCCGCTGCAAGGTCAACTCATTCATCAAATCAGAGAGCATCCTTTCACTTATTAAGTCTATATTTTTTTGCTGCAAGGTCAACTCATTCATCAAATCAGAGAGGGTACGGAACTAGAAGGTGGAAGGTCATAACTTGTAGAGGGAACATCTCTACTAGTAGAAGGTTCTTAGAACTAGAAGGTGGAAGGTCATAACTTGTAGAGGGGACATCTCTACTAGTATAAGGTTCTTGTTCAAGTCTATGCTCTTCCGCTGCAAGGTCAACTCATTCATCAAATCAGAGAGGGTAGGGGATTAGGTGGAAGGTCATAACTAGTAGAGGGGATATCTCTACTAGTAGAAGGTTCTTGACTTCTACTCCGTGGAAGGTCATAACTTGTAGAGGGGACATCTCTACTAGTAGAAGGTTCTTGACTTCTACTCATGGAAGGTCATAACTTGTAGAGGGGACATCTCTACTAGTAGAAGGTTCTTGACTCCTACTTCGAGTTCTCCATTTCTCATGGAGAAGGTCATAACTTGTAGAGGGGACATCTCTACTAGTAGAAGGTTCTTGACTTCTACTCCCATTCTCTTCTGCTGCAAGTTAATTCATTCATCAAATCAGAGAGGGTAGGGGAACTAGAAGGTGGAAGGTCATAGTAGAGGGAAATCAGTCAAAGTAGGGGAACTAGAAGGTGGAAGGTCATAACTTGTAGAGGGGACATCTCTTCCCTCCAATCCTTTCATTTATTAGCTCTATACTCTTTCGCTACAAGGTCAACTCATTCATTAAGTCAGAGACCTTTAACTTATAAATTCTATGCTCTTCCGCTGCAAGGTCAACTCATTCATCAAATCAGAGAGGCTTTCATTTATTAATTCTATGCTCTTCCGCTGCAAGGTCAACTCATTCATCAAATCAGAGAGCATCCTTTCACTTATTAAGTCTATATTTTTTTGCTGCAAGGTCAACTCATTCATCAAATCAGAGAGGGTACGGAACTAGAAGGTGGAAGGTCATAACTTGTAGAGGGAACATCTCTACTAGTAGAAGGTTCTTAGAACTAGAAGGTGGAAGGTCATAACTTGTAGAGGGGACATCTCTACTAGTATAAGGTTCTTGTTCAAGTCTATGCTCTTCCGCTGCAAGGTCAACTCATTCATCAAATCAGAGAGGGTAGGGGATTAGGTGGAAGGTCATAACTAGTAGAGGGGATATCTCTACTAGTAGAAGGTTCTTGACTTCTACTCCGTGGAAGGTCATAACTTGTAGAGGGGACATCTCTACTAGTAGAAGGTTCTTGACTTCTACTCATGGAAGGTCATAACTTGTAGAGGGGACATCTCTACTAGTAGAAGGTTCTTGACTCCTACTTCGAGTTCTCCATTTCTCATGGAGAAGGTCATAACTTGTAGAGGGGACATCTCTACTAGTAGAAGGTTCTTGACTTCTACTCCCATTCTCTTCTGCTGCAAGTTAATTCATTCATCAAATCAGAGAGGGTAGGGGAACTAGAAGGTGGAAGGTCATAGGAGGGGACATCTCTACTAGTAGAAGGTTCTTGACTCCTACTTCCAGTTCTCCATTTCTCATGAAACTCATTCATCAAATCAGAGAGGGTAGGGGAACTAGAAGGTGGAAGGTCATAACTTGTAGGACATCTCTACTAGTAGAAGGTTCTTGACTTCTACTCCCAGTTCTCCATTTCTCATGGGATTCAAAAGTCTTCAAATCTACTAGTAGAAGGTTCTTGACTTCTACTCCCAGTTCTCCATTTCTCATGGGATTCATAAGTTGATTAGTCGGGTTTCATAGGATAAACCCATTCTTCATCTCCAAATTCTACTCCAGCAAGTTTGCAAATTGCATAACTAATTCCAGGATGTCCTAGACCACCACTAGTCTCACTCCTCGTTGTAGTTAATATATTCTTAAGAATTATTCTCCCCACATTTATAGTTCTACTATTCTGAATACAAAAATTTAGAATAACTCTATCTCTAGTTACCTTACAGTGATAGGTCGGTAACAAAGTAGAAGAAATGAAATAGTGTCACGCCTTAGAGGTGGCATTCAACACGGAAGCAGAAAAAGTCCCGTTCTCGCTGTTTTATCTTCCATGTTCCTTTCCCATCAGTGAGAAAGTTGATCACATCAGTGAGAGGGCCTTTCATCGTACTAAAGGATTCATAGTGGCAGCTATAAGAGTCTGGGACTTCATAAAAAGTGGTTATGGGGGCGGCAGCAAACTCAACAGGGAATCTACACAATTGAACGATTTCGTCATCAAAATAAATTACATTGGTATAGAACTCCTTCACAACATTTGCATCAGCTTTGTTGGTGGTGTAACAAAAGTTTTCCTACCTCCGCTCAGCAATAATCTTTCACAACATTTGCATCAGCTTTATTGGTGGTGTAACAAAAGTTTTCCCACCTCTGCTTGGCAATANTCCAGTGAAGCCAATTTTTTATTAGGCATATCCTCAAGCTTCTCATCACTTCCATACTTTTTCTTTCTTTTCTCTTTTTCTTCTTTTCATTTGGATTGCTTTCAATCATATATATATATTTCTTTTCTTTTCAAGGATTGTTCTTAATCCTTTCTTTTTTCTTTTTCAAATGAGGATTACTATATATGGATAGCCTTTAATGATTTTGAACTTCACTTTTCTTTCCCTAAATTTGAAACTCAAAACATTTCTTTACCTTATAAATATTTCATAGTTTTTACATCATTGAGCCCCAATCTTTTCTTTTTAAATTATTTCTAAGATTCTTAATATTTCAAAATATAGTTTTCTTTACTTTAAATAGTTAACTATAGTCATAACTGTTACATCATTGAGCCCCAATCTTTTCTTCTCAAATGAATTTCCAAGATTCTTAATAATAACTGTTACATCATTGAGCCCCAATCTTTTCTTCTCAAATGAATTTCCAAGATTCTTAATACTTTTATAGTTTTCTTTACTTTAAATAGTTAACTATAGTCTTATTCTCTTATACTAAATATCTTAAGTAATAGTTTCCTTTACTTTAAATAGTTAACTATAGTCTTATTCTCTTATACTAAATATCTTAATTTACAAAATTAATTTTTCTTAAGTCAAAATTAATTTTCATTACAGTTAACTATAATCTTATTCTCTTATACTAAATATCTTAAGTTATCATAGCTTTTACATCATTGAGCCCCAATCTTTTCTTCTCAAATAAATTTCCAGATTATTAACACTTCAAAATATAGTGTCCTTTACTTTAAATAGTTAACTATAATCTTATTCTCTTATACTAAATATCTTAAGTTACAATATTATTTTTTATTTTTACTTTAAATAGTTAACTATAATCTTATTCTCTTATACTAAATATCTTAAGTTACAAAATTAATTTTTGTTATATAGTTAACTATAATCTTATTCTCTTATACTAAATATCTTAAGTTACAAAAATTAATTTTCACTTTTCTTAATACTTCACTTTTCTTTCCCTAAATTTGAAACTCAAAACATTTCTTTACCTTATAAATATTTCATAGTTTTTACATCATTGAGCCCCAATCTTTTCTTTTTAAATTAATTTCTAGATTCTTAATACTTCAAAATATAGTTTCCTTTACTTTAAATAGTTAACTATAATCTTATTCTCTTATACTAAATATCTTAAGTTACAAAAAT
>JXCR01135611.1:67477-78656 GCA_002079205.1 Phalaenopsis hybrid cultivar | reverse complement strand
TATATATATATATATATATATATATATATATATATATATATATATATATATATATATATATATATTGTGGCAAAGAAATTAAGGTTATTTAGACATGGACAATAGTTGGTAGAATATATATTCCAATAAGACAAAAACAATGAAGTTAATGTAGATTGGAAGGACATGAGAGACGGAGGTGACATGGATAGAATTGTGAAAATTTTTGTGTAAAATAGAACTAAATATCTTATTCATTACTTTGTAAAGAGTGCTTGAATGTTGGAAAATATTAACGTCCTAATTTAAGTTGTTTGGGAGCACTTATGTCATGATAATTGTTGTTGTGATGTTAAACATAGTTCTCTACTTCTATATCTTCTTGATTATAACTTGTATTTTATTTTCTTATTTTTATTTTAAAATATAAGTTAAAAATATTGTCAATTATTTTTTCGAAATTTGATATATTGAATACTATTTTATTAATGTTGGTTGTTAAGATGCTATATCTTGAGAATTGCGTGGATGTTTTAATAATAATTATATTTTCTAATGATTTTTTATATTTGATGCCGCTTTTTATTTGCAGATTGTTTTGGTGGTTATAGTTCCCATTTTTTATGTATTGTGACAGTCATGTTTTTGGTACCGAGATTTTATTTTTAGAAACTCATTTTGTTTTAGTTTCATTATATAAAACTTCTCCCATTTCATGTTTTTTAAGTACATTTCAAAATGGGCATGCTTATTTTTTGTCTGTTCGTCTTGTTTGTTCAATTCTCGATAATATATTACTATTCTATATACTATATTTTTGCTCGAAAAAGTTTATCTTCATTGTCAGGTTAGGGAAATACAATAATATTCGGTGATGTTGTTTTAGCTGTTTTACTTCTCAATTTTCGGTTTTTCTATTTTTTTTTTGCTGTCAATATGAATATGATTGTGGTTCTTGTGAGAATGGAATGTGTTTTCTAGTTTTTGATTATCTTGCTAGGATTGGTTTTACTATTGCGTATCATTTCAAATCAACCCTTAGACATAAATTGCATGTTCCAATATTGTGTTTTAGATTCCTTCATGCTGCAACATTCCGTGTTCTTTCAATCGTTAGATTGGCTGCCATTTGTTCTTTGAGTTTAACCTGCCTGCTGCCTTGTAGTTTTATTTGGTTACTTGCTATAACAGTTAACTCTCCCTCCTTCAGTTTCTAGCTATAATAGCTACTTCGCTAATTGCTTGCTATTGTTCCAGGTGCTGGTTACCGTAAAATGTCGACTATTTCTTGCTTTGTTTATTGATTTGCTAGTGTTTTAGCAAAATTTGCTAGCTATTCGAATGCGATTTTCTTATCTAAAATTACACTGCAGCTTTTATCGGACCCTCTGCTTCATATGTTGGAGTCTCTATTTGTTACCTGCTTCTTTATTTATTCATTTCAAGCGTTGTAGCCATATTTACTGCTTTGTTTCATTCTCTTGCAATGTAATCTATTCAACTATTAGTTTTATTCATTTCTCAATATTGCAGTATAGCTGGAAAGGAGGAATTTTGGAAGTGCTGGGATGGAAATTTTAAAGTTAGAAACTCACTATTTTGCAAAAAACTAAGGTTAGAAATTTATTTTCATTTGCAAAAAGTTTCTAGTTTATTGAATTGAAACTTGCAATATTATGCTATGTCTCAAGTGAATTTGACAAGTTACTTATTTTGGCTGTTTTTTAGTTTAGTGGGATCACTTAATGCATGTAAAATTGACAATGAATGATTGAATGTTAAATAAACTTTTTGTTTACCCTCAACTCCCGTGTGCTATCCAATACGGATTTTTAGAGCCCTTTGCAATTATTGATAACAATTTCTAAGGTTGATTCTTCTTGTACTAACATGAGGCATGGATATTTCAATTGATTATTTCTATTGACAATTTTTTTTCCAAACTATTTGATATGTTGAAAAAGTAATGCAGTGGAATTGAAATATAAAATATTTAAAATATTTTGAAGGTGTTTGACTCAGTATAAAACAAATTCATGAGTTTACATTTTTGCGTTTGGTTTGAAGAAAAAATGATGGTTTGAAGAAAAAAATGAAATTAGTCTAAAACCTCTAGGCGATAGTAGCTGATTGTGGCGTCAGCTGTTGATGGTGGCGTCAGCTGTTGACGGTGGCATCGTTTGTTGGTTGTGGCAGAGACGAGTGGCAGCCATGGTGGTGACCGACTGTGACGGGTAGAGGCTTGGTGGCGGTGTCGATGACTGTCATTTTGCGGGAGGCAGTGACGGTAGCGGTCGGTAGCGGCGGGAGGTGGCGACAATAGTATTCATCGTTCAGTGGTGATGGGAGGCGACGGGCCGCGACATTGATGATTATAGGTATAATTTGCAGTGCATTCAAAACTCGGGCAAATTTGAGTCTGCTTCAAATACACTGAAAATAACTGAAGACTAAAGTTGGAACTCATTGAAATTTTACTCTATACTCCGTTTTCTCGAAACCAAACAATTTTTCATAATTCTTGAATTTCATTTACTTTTTACTCTTTTTTCCACAAACCAAACAACCCCCTCAATGTTTTTTTGTGTGTTTTTGAGCTTGTATCAAGTTTTATTATTATGTTTACTTGAGGTGCTATGCATTCTAACCGATTTATAATTTGATATTAGTTCTTAAATTTTTTATAGAAATTCTTATTTTGATAACTTTTAATTATTGAGGTCTCAGTAGTGGTGTAAGCGAGTTGAGGCGAGCTCGAGTTTGGGCTCAAACGAGATTAGCTCGTATAATGTAAATTTGGCTCGAGCTCGAGCTCGACTCGAGAAAAAATAAATTAGGCTCGAGCTCTACTCATGAACTCGAGCTCGAATGGAAAGCTTGAGTTCGACTCGTTTTATAAGCTCGATTACACTTGAAAATTTTAATGTTGGTTTAAATCAAGGAATTGAAAAGAGCTGTAAATTTATATTGCATTTGATTAAAAAAAAATAAAATGTTTTTTTTTTTCACAAAATTTTTATCATAACCTCAAAAAGAAGTTACTCATAAAAAACATTGCATGCATACGACCCAATTTCCACGCATTTACATACCAAGCACCCAACCTTTACTTTTTACATTTATTCCACCCAAAATTTTCATATCACAGCAAAAATACCAGTATTTCAACTTTTTAAAAATTGAAATACACATTTCCTGCAAAGGTAAGTTGACATATATGTAAAAAATTAAGTTTGGGTTTTAGATATGTAAATACATATGAATTGAGTGGCATGCATGTAAATCTCCCAGAACATTATAAATAAGTCCAACAAAACTTCCATCAAAATATAATAACGAATTAATGAGTACTCGCACATTCATAGGGTGTGCTTTCCATATAAAACAAAGTCAAATTGTCTCATTGATTACTATTATTAGTCGACCAAAGATTTGAATAATCAGCATAATTATTAATTCTGGCCACAAAAGACTTTAACTCCCGCTGTAGCTGCATCAATGCCCTTAGTTTCCTCCGGCAATTGGTGTAAACCGTTTCTCTTTCAGCTCAAGGAACAATTTTGCCCCCTTCCTCTTGTTAACTTTGATCCGACCTTCAATAACACCAAGAATGAACCAAACTTTGTTGTCCAGCTTTAAGAAGCTTCAACTCAAGAGTATCCAACAAAGCTTTCTGTGTAAATTTGGCATAATTTGTTCTTATTTGGAAGTGAAATACAGAGAATAATCATTGGAGGTGTTAACTTATTCAATGCCATCTCACCTTTATTTTCTCATAATATGTAATCTTTAAATGAAAAAAACTCCTCAAGAACTGTGGAGAGGATTAAGAGTTAGGACATGTAGTAGATATAATGAAATATGCCAAGAGGAAGAACACTCACTTTGTTCTGGTGTATCATATTCCTCAATCCCCTCTGATGCCAGTGACGGTCTAGGTAGTGGCACCAGTTTCCTTCACTGTTGTTTTCTCAATTAGGCCTTCATTATATGAGCGGACAAGTGTCATTCCAGATATTATTTGGAGAAAAAACCAACCTATTTACATAAAAAGATGTAAAAGATGTCATCTTTACCTTGAAAGCTCGATACCATGGATCCATCGATACCATTGGCTCATTATTAAGCAAACGCCTAACATTTTTAACAATATCTCTTGGATTATAATTACGAATGTTAGAGCTCCAACCTGTACCAATTCCACCACTTCCATTTACTAAGACCATGTGAATAATTAGGAATAATTGGTACATACTTACAGATTATTGTAAGTTCAAATTAGATAATCTGGTTCAAGTCAATTGATAAATCAATTGCTAGATAAAATAAATTACGATGTGGGTTCAATTGATTGTCCTTCATCAGTCAAATAGTCCAGAACAAGATATTCGTTGGGAAACAAAAACCTAGTCATGGGTGATAACCTTGTGTAAATATACCTGGCAGAAGCATGGCCCTTGCCTCCCTTGCCTCCCTGAGTTCATTTATATACAAGAAAGAAGAAAATATCAGAACTACTACTAAAAGTTGCAAAAACAAACTCAAAGCCTATAATAATGTTTCATACTTGGTGTCGAGTTCCAAAAAAAGGAAGAAACGTATCTTTAAGATTGGCATATGTTATGTACGGAAAAATAAGGGAGTAAGCATACCTTTATGATTGGCCTTTACTTGATAGATCATTGATGTTATGGAGTAAGCACTACAAGAATAACATCAAGAATAGCAATCAGGGGGGTTAGGAAAGGATATAGAATAGTTCATACTCCAGATGAGAAAGGAGAACGGAAAAAAAACAGGCTTTCGAAATAAAGTTTCTTCGGAATCCGTGAGGAAGACCACTATACACTATTACTTTGGATCTCATAATAATGTTTGGATTTGTTGATGCATATGTTTGGATAAACACAATTGTTATGTATTTCAAGTTCATTTTCTGCTTGTAGCCATTTTTGCAAACAGAAAGTGTGTTTTAATTTCGAAGTGCTGTAAAATTAAAAATGTTTAGGATTCAATAAGGAAAGTTTTATCTTTGAAGGGTTAGGTAAGCAAAAATGGACCTGAATTATAAATTGCCCTTTTGGTTAAATAAGTGATACCGAAGTTAACCCAATTCACGATAGGAATAGTAAATATTATTACTGGAAGACTCATAAAAAAATGGAAACAAATGACCACAACTTCTAAACGGTCAAAAGACAATAACGACGCTGCGAAATAAGAAAGAATACAACTCAAAACACAAAGAAAGCTCCCTCTAGGGTGTGTGGCAGGTCCAACCAGGGAGGAAGGTTGCTGCAGTGGTGCTGGCTGGTGGCTGGCAGCAGGTAGGAGATCTGCTGGCTGGTGGCTGGAAGCAGGACAGCACGTAGTCGACTTGTTTCTGGTTGCTGGCAGCAGCAGGACAACTGCTGGACAAGGGTTGGAAGGTCGGGGTGGTTGCTGGAGGGCGGTTGAGGGTCTGGACGGCAGCAGGACAAGTTGTGTGAAGTGTTGAACAACATCGGGGAAGGTGTCGGTGTGGCTGGCGACAGCAGGACAACTGTTGGAAGCAAGTATGAAACAGTTTTGGAACTCAAAGATTAAACAGTTTTGGAATTTTTTATTTAATTGAAACAGTTTTGGAACTCAAAGATTAAACAGTTTTGGAATTTCAAAATTAATTGAATCAAAATTGTTTTACTTCTTTTCTCTCACAGTGAATTTTTTAATCCTACTATTACTTATATCTAATATATTCATTTGTCATTATTAGTAATTCGATTTATATATTTTTTATATTTATTTAGTACTCAATTTAAAAATTATTGAATTTAAAATCAATATCTAATATGCACCCTCCTTTCTAAAATTAGCTTAGCTTATCGTTTATTATTATATTTTCTATAATAATTTCAAGTTTACATCTATAAGGCATTATCATTGAGATAAAATTTTAATCATAATTTTCTTTATGTACTTATTTATTATAGCTTACCTGTTTAACTATAAATTATCATGGTATCAGTTCTTCATGTCTAAGAAATTACATTACATTCTAAAAAAAAAAAATTCATATTTAAGAAAAGAGTTGTAGAAGTTTATGATTCGTAATATTTCAAAATTCTTTTTCCTCTTGCCTTGCCAACTTATTAATTATCACCTCTGAGTTTATCTTCCTCAATAAGCCTAACAATTTTTAGGCTATTTTGGATATAAGTAAAATATAGGGCTTATGGATTGCAAAAGAAATCCAAATTGAAACATACATCTCCAGAATAGTGGAGAACCTAATTTTGACGTATAAAAATCACGTCCCCTTTCCTTTTTTTAGCTTTCTTTTAAATAGCTGCACTAAGTGGTGCTGCTTAGCTTATAAATATATATATTATTTTTATTATTATTACAGTATGTATCTTAATGACCATGAATTTTATTTTCTTTCTCAGATTTTTTGTGGATTTTCAAGTTTGGTAATTTTTATAACTTCTAGAATTGAATGAAATATGTCTTATTTTAAATAAAAAGAAGTCAATATTTGCTAAAAAGAAAATTTGGAAATTTTTTAATTGCTGTTTTTTTTTTTTTGTGTTTCTTTGTGCATCTTTTCTCAGGTTCGTATTATGAATCTTAGTCCTTTGGCATCTCTCTATAATCATATTGGTAGGAGCCTTATACCATGGTGTCTTTTATTAGTACTATTTTCTTTAAACTTGAATTACGATGTTTGTTAGCGCTGCAATGCATATTTATTGTTTTATTTGTGGCACTGTTTTCCCTGAAGTATGTGTAGAACTATTTATGTTCTTTATACATTGTATCAAATTAATATTTTATTTTAAGAATTCGTGAGAATACTCATGTTCTTCATAAATATGTTCTTATGTTTTCCATGATATTGGACCAGTATGATCTTTTTTATTTTTTTTTTTCAACTCAATGCTTTTGTTGCGTTGTCTTGCAATTTATTTTATTCCTTTTCTATTAAGTGCTGCTTTCTACTAACTGTCATGTTTACATTCCAATGCGATGATATTGTTTATCTTCTTAGTTTCTTCTGTCTATTATTTTACCGTTCAGGGTTTTTGAGAAGAGATTGGTGGACATGAGTTCTTATGGATAATCTCGGTATATTTGTAAATAACTGTGTAGGCAGGCTTCCCGGATGAATAGTATTTAGATTTTTCCTACTGCTGTTTCTTTTCTTAATATAAATGGATGGGGAAAATGAAAAGTTGTTGCATAATTCTGGAGTTAACAGTTTTATGAAGAAGAGACCATCCTCTTCCCCACAATTTACTAGTGTTTGCAGCAGGTTAGCATCTGAAAAGCCTGGGGCTGACCAGCCAACTTTGTCATGTTGCAATATGATTAAAGCCTGTGATTGTTATACTCAGCATTTCCTACCTTTTAACAACCTCACTGTTAGAAATTATCTCAACTTCATGAAGAGTGGCTTGCCCCAACGGTTGTTGTTTTACCATGACAGTGAATGGAAGGACTTTGCTGCTGAGATTTGTGACCTTATGCGTGAAGATTTCCGGTTAAAGAAGGCGATAATAGAGATTACACATAAAAACGNCAGGACAGCACGTAGTCGACTTGTTTCTGGTTGCTGGCAGCAGCAGGACAACTGCTGGACAAGGGTTGGAAGATCGGGGCGGTTGCTGGAGGGCCGTTGAAGGTCTGGACGGCAGCAGGACAAGTTGTGTGTAGTGTTGAATAACATCGGGGAAGGTGTTGGTGTGACTGGCGACAACAAGACAACTGTTGGAAGCATCGAACGGCAACAGAGAAGGTGTCGGCTTGGTTGGCGGCCGCATGACAGCTACAGGAAGCATCAAACAACAATTAGGAATGAAGATGACAACAAGGTCGAGTGGTTTGCAGCTACTAGAAGTGGCACGTGAGGGGGCTGCAGAAGGATAAGTGTCTCATTGGGATCGAGCTACAACCAGAGCATCACCCGAACCCTTAGAGACGGTCACCACCTTGGACAATTTACAGTCGGAGGTCGTTGTCGGGTACAACCCTCGGAAGGGAAGAATGCCTCAAAGGCAGCAACTGAAATCAGTAACAATAAAAATCCCTCATTCCCAATTTTAGGCGAACAACATCTATAAATAAGGGGGAAATTAATAGACTTGGCAAGAAGGAGAATATACAATAAATAAAGGAGGGGGAGGAAAATGAAGGAATTTGAAGTGAGGCTATTGTAGGAAGGGAAAGATTTAGGCATGGAATCAAATAGGAAAGGGAATTAAATTTTAAGCTAATTAATTCAAATTATTAAATAGCTCTTATTATTTCTATCTTTATACAATGCCTATACTCTTTACTTAGATTCAAAATTAATTGAATCAAAATTGTTTTATATCTTTTCTCTCACAGTGAATTTTTTAATCCTACTATTACGTATATCTAATATATTCATTTGTCATTATTAGTAATTGGATTTATATATTTTTTATATTCATATATTTTTTTATACAATATCTTTCTAAAATTAGCTTAGCTTATCGTTTATTATTATATTTTTTATAATAATTTCAAGTTTACATCTACAAGGCATTATCATTGATATAAAATTTTAATCATAATTTTCTTCATGTACTTATTTATTATAGCTTACCTGTTTAACTATAAATTATCATGGTATCAATTCTTCATGTCTAAGAAATTACATTACATTCTAAAAAAAATAACTTCATATTTAAGAAAAGAGATGTAAAAGTTTATGATTCGTAATATTTCAAAATTCTTTTTCCTCTTGCCTTGCCAACTTATTAATTATCACCTCTGAGTTTATCTTCCTCAATAAGCCTAACAATTTTTAGGCTATTTTGGATATAAGTCAAATATAGGGCTTATGGATTGCAAAAGAAATCCAAATTGAAACATACATTTCCAGAATAGTGGAGAACCTAATTTTGACGTATAAAAATCACGTCCCCTCCCCTTTTTTTTGNATATATATATATATATATATATATATATATATATATATATATATATATATATATATATATATATATGCTCTGCATACTCAGATTAGTTGGTCGGGTATTTGCTTTTCAGTTGTAAGTCCCCTGTGGTCTGGTTCGATTCTCTCCGAGTGTAGGGTGTGGTGCTCGAATTATAGGCACTCGAGGGATGGTCAGGGCTCGTATCATTGTCTTCGGCCATTCCTTTGTTAAAAAAATTATATATATATATATATATATACACAAACTGCTTATGACTTGCTTTTTTGAATTATAGCCTGCTCACAAATCTGTATTAACAGTGCTAGCTATTCCGATGTTGACGAAAATGGTTTGTCTCATATGATTCTATGCCGCATCATTATGGGCAATGTGGAAGTTGTTCATCCTGGATCAACACAATCTCAACCGAGTAGTGACAAATTTGACAGTGGGGTGGATGATCTTAAAGCACCGAAGCATTATGTTATTTGGGATAAAAATATGCATTCTCACATCTACCTAGAATATGCTGTGACTTTCAAGTTACCTTCTGAGGCAAGAGGTAGTTCTTATTTGGTTAAAATATTTGGTCTTTTAACATTTCTATTTTAGTAATTGTAAGGTTTGGCAACTTGGCTATGGATCTCTTGACGCTTATCTTGGATTCAGAGTTTATTTTTGGAAAAGAAAGGATAGTTGATTCCACAATTAGTGATGGTACTTCACGTGTTTCACCATCTAAGGTGCACATTTTAGCTTTATTATATTTATTTTGAATGAAGTAGTCTAAAATTAAAATACAATTATTATTTATATTTATTATTTTTTTTGTTCTTATTAGCTTTCTTATGCAGGAGTTTTGATGCAAATAAAGTTTTAATTTTTTTTCTCATTCTTTTTTGTAGCTTGGTCATTTTACTTTTCAGTGTTCTATGAGTAGTAATTTTTTCATTGGGGTTTCATCTGTTTATAATATTTTAATATTATCAAGCTGNCATAATTCTGGAGTTAACAGTTTTATGAAGAAGAGACCATCCTCTTCCCCACAATTTACTAGTGTTTGCAGCAGGTTAGCATCTGAAAAGGCTGGGGCTGACCAGCCAACTTTGTCATGTCGCAATATGATTAAAGCCTGTAATTGTGATGCTCAGCATTTCCTACCTTTTAACAACCTCACTGTTAGAAATTATCTCAACTTCATCAAGAGTGGCTTGCCCCAACGGTTGTTGTTTTACCATGACAGTGAATGGAAGGACTTCGCTGCTGAGATTTGTGACCTTATGTTAGAAGATTTCCGGTTAAAGAAGGCGATAATAGAGATTACACATAAAAACCAGCAGTTTTTGTTGGATTTTGTCCATATGCTTCATATAGATTCAAAAACAGGTCTCAGCATGCCTATTGCTTGGATTGATGAACATGGAAAATGCTTCTTTCCAGATTTTTATCCGGAATCTTGCGTTGCACATAGATTCGTCAATGGCAGAAATCTTCATGCTGCTAGATTGCCAAATGGATCAGGAGAAATAAATCACTGTGGGGTCCTTACGAGTGCGTCTGAAAGCTCAATATTTTTACGCCCAGATGATGATGAACTGATGAAGCTTGCTGAACCTATTATTGTTGACAATTATTCTATCGATAACGGTGAAAGAATGGGAGAGAATGAACCGCGCTCTTTTACTAATGCAAATATATCAGATTCAGAATCTGTGCAGGTGAAAGAGACCAGAGCAGATTATGCTTCAGATATCTTGGGCTCCATCAGGAGTCTTTTTCTGTGCGGATTATACCCTCATGTTAATGCCAATGATGTAGTTAGCATCTTAAGGACACCTACTGTTAATAGATTTGGAGAAGTTTGTTTTCAAACTTTCCAGAAGCAAGTTGAGATCATCAAGAGTCTTCGTGGTGGTAATGCAAATGTACGATATGCATGGCTGCCTTCCAGCAAGTCTGCTGTGGAAGATATTTTATTGCGTGGGGCTAGGAGAATTGAAAAGCCGGTTCGGGGTACTACATATGCGCTGGGCATTCATCTTGCTCCAGTAAACCGCTCCAACGTCTGGTGAGGTTTCTTTTTATTGGTCATAATTAACATTGTTCATTGTGGGTTGTCAAACCTTCAATCCATGCCCCAGGGAGTTAAAAATATGCTATGCACAAACGTAAGCTTAAAATGACATCATATATATATATATATATATATATATATATATATATATATATATATATATATATATATATATTTATAT
>JXCR01135611.1:27126-66138 GCA_002079205.1 Phalaenopsis hybrid cultivar | reverse complement strand
CTATAGCTGGTTCATTCGGTAGAGATCCAAAACCAACATCCCCATGGATGCCCTTTTCTATGTTGTTTGCTGCAATTTCAACCAAAGTTTCTTCTCAAGATATGGATCTTGTTAATAAACATTATGAAGAATTCAAGGTTTATTTTAAGCCATCACATCCTTCTTGTGTTGATGCTTCTTCCCTTCAAAAATTTGAGTTCATTTGATGGACTTATTTATTATTTTTTATTTTTTCAGAAGAGACAAATAACCAGGCTTGACCTGGTTAAGAGGCTACGGCAAATCGTCGGTGATAAACTTTTAATATCTACTATAATGAGGCTTCAGCACAAGGTGAGATGTTGTTATCTTACAGCCCTCCTTAAATGCAGTGGCTTTGTATGAGCCTGGTTACCTGCTCACTTTTCCCTTGCATACATGCACACCCATTTGGTTTTGCTAATGGCATTGGTTTTTGCTCATTGTTGAATTGTCCCTGTTAGGTGGCTCAGACCACTTGTCATATGGGCCCCACAGGATCAATTTGTGGAAATTTTTCAATGGAGTTTCCTATTTAAGTTTTTTTTTTGTTTCTTATTAAATGGTGTGTCTTTCATGTTATTGTTTTTTTTTGTATTTGGTAAGTTGTAATAGCCTTAACTACATTTGCCCTAGATGGTTTTTCTACTTTTCTTCATGGTATCAGAGACTCATTTGGGCCGTCTGCATCGCTAGGCATTGCTGGCAATTTCGGCTTCGTCTGCTTCACCGTCACCCTGCTACAATATTAGGGCGTTGATCGTCTGCTTCGAACGGTGTCACTCTTCACCTAAATCGACGACTTCATCAGTAATGTTCGATCAAATTTGCGGCGTTGTCTTCTTTGAACGGCGTTATAGTTTTCTTCCTGCGATGACATCTTCGTCTGTGTCGGTCAGATGAATCGACTTCATTTTCGTTTATCTAAGCAATTTGTCTGCTTTGTCGTTGACTGTCGTCTCGTTTGCTAGGACTCCTTAAATGGTATCACCCTTGCTCTCCTTTAGCAGCCAAAATCCTCTCTACAGTCTCTGAAATCCCTTCTGCCAGCCTGAAGTCCTTCCCTAGTACGCTCCTGCAGCCCTCTAAGGGTCTGTTTGGGGCAGCTGCAGCTTATCCAGCTTCTGCTGATAAGCAGCTTATCATGATAATCTGTTGATGAGCAGCTGATCCGAATAAGCTGTCTAGTTGTTTGGTTTGTGCGTTTGAAAAAACAGTTGATTCTAGAAAAATGACCAATGTGCCCCTCTTCTGAATAAGTTGTTTAGCTATTTGGTTTGTGCTTTTTGTAAATAGTTTATTTGCAACGTTTTTTAGTTAAATTAATAATTTGTGTATTAGAATTTGTTATTTTCTCAACAAAATTAGAGATCAAATGTTATGAGAAGAGAATACAGAAAAGTAGTGTTACATTTATATAACTCAAATGTATCCGATCACATCAGACGAGCAAAGTTACACATACCAAAAATAAAATGCACTTTCACATACTAATATGGAGTATAATGAGATCCAAAAAAAAAGAAAAAATAACATGTCAAAATGACAAGAAAAAAAATTATAATGTTTACTTTAAAATGTAGCAGCATATCACGGCCCATGCTGCCCAGCTTTAACACTCCGGAACCTTAAGCGAACCTTTCCTACTGGGATGCAGTAGAAAAGGAAGCATTCGAACCAGATGCGGTGTTTTGAAATTTTGAGATCGACGAATTTTGAGTAGCGCTGTCCAGCTGGGATATCATAGAAACAGACTCCTTGTCGGCCCACTGAAGAAACTGCAGTCCTCCTGTCGTTGTGCCAACCGTGGGCATCTGTAAAACTACCTCCCGAAGCTGTGTCAGGCGTGACGTGAGTAGCAAGGACGGTAGTCCGCAATAATACATCACTTTCTCGGACTTCCTTGAATATTTGGAACTCATCGTCCTGCAGTTATTAAAAATAGAATAGATCAGTCAAAAAATTGAGGAAATATAGAAAATATACTTACCGAAATATGGAGGCAGCAGTTGCCGACAACAAATTTCTGTGGCCATCCAAACTGCTCCACCGTTATCTCAATAAAATCAGTACGATTTAGTATTAAGAAAAAAATTAAATAGGACATAAATCCATAGAGTAGCATTTGGTCCATTAATCCATATATCCAAACATATTTGCAAAACATGTAGTTTGAAGCACACAAATGAATCGAACATATACAGGGATGCGAGCACCCAAATGATGCAACAGACAATTCGAAACCCATATGTACTGCAGAAAGCGTAGATGCAGCAGGTAAATTTGAAACAATATGAGAAAGCTTTAACATATGTACCAACAATAATTAGAATTACCTGCAGCAGGTAAATTCAAAATTTTTACATATATATCACTCAATTTCTCAGGTAAATCCAAATGTTGTACATCAAATAACAGTCATAAAAATGTTTCAAATGCTTCACCCTAAATTCCAGGAACCATAGAAAATGATGTCATACATAATCATACCATAACAACCATAGAAAATTATGTCATACATAAGCAGTTTATATAATAGATAGCAATGATCCAACTGATCCTTCTCACAGAAAATATATATCACATAGAGGTTTCATATATATTAACGTAGTCATAGTTTACTACAGAAGTTTAAGGCAATTGATTTTTATCACAGAGAGAATTCATATATGTTACCACACAATTCTAATGATTTTTCATACATATAAATATATAAAGCATCTCATTGACTCGACAATAAAAAAACATATTATTGACTCAACAATGCTTGCCCTCAATAAAAAGCACCTCATTGACTCAACAACAAAAATGCATCGAATGTAAAACAGTTTCCTGCATCGAATAAAAAGAGAAAGTCTTCATATATGTTCCAAATCGAAATAGATGTTCTCAACAAGGAATTTCAAAGTCAGATTTATAGAATACAGTATCAATGCAGTACCCTGAACCTCACTTTTAAAGAAATAACTATTTGCTAACTTAATAAAAAATTGCTTGTGAAAAGAATAGAATAGAGGAGTTGAAGTTGTAATATATGCTTAAAATCAAGCTCTCCAACCAACAACTAGCAGATATCCCGCAAAAAAATATCTCCCAAGCATGTATTTTAACAAGATATTTGAAAAGAAGATACGACATACTATATACGCATTCACATTTCCCCCAAGCAAGCTAATCGAGCCAGCAAACAGGAAAACATATGCTTACCGAACTTGTAAGCATTTGTATTTAACAAATAATTAAATGCACCATCAAATGAATAAAGCATAGGAATGCTTCAATATATCATTTATATAACTCCCAGAGGGACATGACTGTGTCATCTATATAATTTTAATTCTAAAATCAGAGTTGCATTTACCTTAACGTAATATCAATTCAGCAAATCAGACTTGCATTCACCTTAAAAATTGCTCCGTCATCATAAAACCGATTAGCAACAAGCCCCCTCAATATTAAAATAAAAACTAGATATTCCAATGCAGCAAAAGCCCCATCAACTCACATAAACACACATAGAAAACACACTTCAAAAGCTCAAAAATGAATTGAAATATCATTATCAGAATATTTTGTTGCAATATTTTCCTCAAGCAACAGAAAAGATAAAAGAAATAGTGAGTCTTTTAAGTTATTTTCCAGATCATAAAAGATTATAAAAATAAGTTCTGATTTGTAAACATAAATGGGGAGTAAGCAAGTAAACACTGTAATAAAAAGTTTTATATAAACATAAAGTTTCAAATAATCTCCTCATATATAACCGCATGTGACCATCAAAGCTGTTTCAAAGAGATGCACCATGCATCTAATAAATTTTATTACCAACAAATTCAATTCCAAATAATTTTTATTACCTACAAATTTGATTTCAAACAAATTATGTTACCAATAAATTATTCTCCATACTCGAACGAAATACAGAAGACAGCGGTTGCCCTGAAAAAAGGGTCATCCAAGCTGCTTCAAATAGAGACACCGTCCATTCAGTTTCAATAACGAAACATGAAAAAATCCAACAGTGCTTGCCCTTAAAGTATAGGGTCATCCAAGCTACTATAAACATGAATGTCAATTAAATAAAAATCTTTCATGCCAATCAGACAAATCCCTCACTAGCAGCTCCATTTTCCACCAAACAACCCTCATTCTCATTCAAATAAATAAATCACAGTTGAACGACAACAAATATGCTTAGCCACAATTTATAAATCACAATTTAAAATTCATGCCACCTTACAATTTAAAATTCATGCCACCAATTTATGTCATCTTGAAAAATAGATGCAGCTTACAGGGGTGTCAGATGCAAATAACAAAAATGACAGCTCTCCATCAAGCTGCAAACTCCCACCAACAAAGAGCAATATATTCACAGTAATTATAAAATGAGCTCAAAACTGTTATTAAAAACAACAATATATAGTTTAGGTCATACAAAAGAATTCATCCAAACAAATGAATTCATATGCAAGAAGTAAACTATTTGAACACAATTTAAAATTCATGCCACCTTACAATTTAAAATTCATGCCACCAATTTATGCCATCTTGAAAAATAAATGCAGCTTACAGGGGTGCCAGATGCAAATAACAAAAATGACAGCTCTCCATCAAGCTGCAAACTCCCACCAACAAAGAGCAATATATCCACAGTAATTATAAAATGAGCTCAAAACTGTTATTAAAAACAACAATATATAGTTTAGGTCATACAAAAGAATTCATCCAAACAAATGAATTCATATGCAAGTAGTGAACTATTTGAAATATCTGTGATTCTCCCCCAACTTCTAATTATTATAGCTCAACCACCATATTGGACATTTGTGATCCTCCCCCAACTTTGCATCCCCACAAGTTCTAAAAATAAGAGTTATTTGGTGGGATTTAATGCAGTAAGACCAAAAATTTTTCACCTATATTGATTCATGTAATACTTACCACTTCTAAATAAAAAATGAGTGATATAAATGTATTCTAGATATATAGCAGTGGTTGCCCTTAAAAAATTGGGACATCCAAGCTGCTAGAAATTATGTCCATCATAAATTTTTCACCAACAATGGATTCCAGATAAAGCTCACTCTGCATATATGATACTTTGAAGTGCAACATATATTCATTTTCATCACAATAATAGCATAACATATTTCATACTAATACTATTCAAGTCATCCATATTGAATAGTTCAAAGTAGGTGAGCATAAAAATGTCAAACATAGCTTTGTAACAGCAGATTGTTCTTACAGAAAATCCTAAAATAAGGTGTTATTCATAATTGTCCAGTCAAACTTTAAAATACATTACTTAACATGTTTCACTAATAACTTATGCTATTTAATCTCTCAGAGCTGCCATTTCAGATGCCCCTTCACCATCTCTGGTATTTGTTTCAAGTGAATTCATTTGAAGTTGTGGTATGATACAGCCCACATGGTACTCGAATGTTTTGGGGGGAATTTGCTATAAAACTGTATCAATCACGACAAATTCTACATCAGTTCTTGAAGGATGTCTCCTAATAAAGTTGTGTAGTGACATGGTGGTCACTACCATCTGGATCTGCTTCGGAAATGGATAAGTGGACATATCACGCAATATAACCAATTTCTTCTTCCACACTCCGAATGATCGTTCGATTACGTCTCGCAATGATAAATGTCTTTTATTGAATAATTTTTTCTTCCCTTGTGCTACACTGCTTGACCTTTCAAAATTTGGGATATGATGCTTTATATCTGGATACGATTTAAGAAACCCCTTTTGTAAGGGATATCCAGCGTCGACCAAATAGTATTTACCTGTTGCGTGATGTTTGTTACAAATGGAAGTTCAAAAGAAAGTAAATTTCTTAAATATACGTACCTAGAGGAGGGTAAGGGAACCCATATGCTCGGTTTTTAGTAGCAAACTTCAAAACACAGCTAACGTGTGCGCTACCTTCTCATTCAGTCATCACGAAAGTAAAACACATTGAATCACACACGGTCATGACATTTTGTGTTGAGAATCCACACCGTTCAATGTAAGCAACTTTTTCTGCAGGAGAGCTGTGCATCGACGTGTGTTCCGTCAATAGCTCCAATATAGTCTTGTGGTGCAGAAAGTATTTAAAATCAATTATATTTTTTTCTTGAAAATGAATATTATGTCGGGCACTTACCTTGAAAAAGGACATGTATCGAGGGTCATTTGCAATTTGTGTGGAAATGGCCTGGAACGTTGGATCATCGGGTTTTACTATCATGTATGTCAGACTCACCAACGCATTCAAACCCACGGAAAAATATCTACTAATGGTTTTCGAAGAATGTTGGAATCGCTCCATAGCTCCAAAAGATTCATTTTGGGATAACATATACAGGGTAACAGTTGTTTTAGATGAGTCGTGTAATCCATGAAGATCTTGAAGTTCATTAAGCAAGTCGAGAAATATCACATTCATCATATGAATCATATGAAATATGTTTGCAAACCTTGTCAGGTGTCCACGTAATAATTTCCCGACCTATTTTTCTCCAATCTGACTCGATGTCATACAAGGGGTTCGACCAACGTATGTATGATAGTAGTAATATAGCAAGATAAGGGCGATAACGACTTTGCGGTTGTGGTTAAGTTATTTTTCATCCATTCTACAAAATGTGGTAAATGATATTTTTTTTAAACACGTTAAACGTTAACTTGAAGTAACAAGAATGATACTACAGTATGAGAAATAAAAGAAGACATAAACATAAACTATAATGACACAAACAAACACATAGAGTTAAATCAAAACATAGTAGCAAAGAGTCCATCACATAATTATTACAATAACTGGTACTAAAATAAAAACAAATGTCAACCTTAATCAATCATTCATTAAAAAATGCAAGTAAGAAAGTCGGAATTATGGATCCAAATTCGCGACGAACTGTCTACGCGTAGAGTTCCCTAGTAACTTCACATATTTTAGATACATGGGTTCGTCTTTCTTAACACCAGGATATGTATGTAGGATTTTAAGGCACTCGTGAATTGAGTAGTTGTTTGCAACGAGGTAAAACCCTGAGAATAATTATGTGATGAACTCAATTCACGAGTGCCTTAAAATCGTAAATACATATCCTGGTGTTAAGGAAGACGAACCCATGTATCTAAAATATGTGAAGTTGCTAGGGATCTCCACTCGTAGACAATTCTTCTCGAATTTCGATCCAGAATTCCGACTTTCTTACTTTCAATCTTTTATGAATGATTGATTAGGGTTGACATTTGTTTTTATTTTAGTAACAGTCATTATAATAATTATGTGGACTCTTTGCTACTATATCTTCATTTAACTCTATGCGTTTGTTTGTGTCATTATAGTTTATGTTTATGTCTTCTTTTATTTCTCATACTGTAGTATCATTCTTGTTACTTGAAGTTAACGTTTAACATGTTTAAAAAATATCATTTACCACATTTTGTAGAATGGATGAAGAACAACTTAACCACAACCGCAAAGTCGTTATCTCCCTTATCTTGCTATATTACTACTATCATACATACGTTGATTGAACCACTTGTATGACATCGAGTCAGATTGGAGAAAAATGGGTCGGGGAGTTATTATGTGGACTCCCGACAAGGTTTGCAAACATATTCCGTATAATGAATGTGATATTTCTCGACCTGCTTAATGAACTTTGGGATCTTCATGGATTACACGGCTCATCAACAACAATTGCCAGAGAGGTAATGACAGTTACCCTGTATATGTTATCCCAAAAT
The DNA here is from genome assembly GCA_002079205.1 of Phalaenopsis hybrid cultivar. Lineage (NCBI taxonomy): Eukaryota > Viridiplantae > Streptophyta > Magnoliopsida > Asparagales > Orchidaceae > Phalaenopsis > Phalaenopsis hybrid cultivar. The sequence goes on along the minus strand of JXCR01135611.1, from coordinate 58,358 downwards.
GAATCTATTAGATGAGCTGTGGAGCGATTTCAACATTCCTTGAAAACCATTAGTAGATATTTTTCCGTATGTTTGAATGCGTTGTTGAGTCTGACATACATGATAGTAAAACCCGAGGATCCAACGTTCCAGACCATTCCCACACAAATTACAAATGACCCTCGATACATGCCCTTCTTCAAGGTAAGTGCCCAACATAAGATTCATTTTCAAAAAAAAAAAAGATTTTAAATATTTTTTGCACAATAGGATCGTAGTGGAGCTATTGACGGAACACACTTTGATGCACTACTCTCCTGCAAAGAAAGTCGCTTAGATCGGACGGTGTGAATCCCCTGTGTGATTTCAATATGTGTTTTACTTTCGTGATGACTTGATGAGAAGGTAGCGCACATGATAGCCGTGCTTTGAAGTTTGCTACTAGAAACCGAGCATATGGGTTCCCTTACCCTCCTCTAGGTACGTATATTTGAGAAATGTATTTTCTTTTGAACTTTTATTTGTAACAAACATCACGCAACATGTAAGTACTATTTGGTCGACGTCGGATATCCCTTATAAAGGGGGTTTCTTAAGCCATATCTAGATACAAAGTATCATATCCCAAATTTAAAAGGTCAAGCGGTATAGCACGTGGGAAGAAAAAAATATTCAATAAAAGACATTCATCATTGCAAGACGTAATCAAACGATCATTCAGAGTGTGAAAAAAAAAATGAATTATATTGCGTGATATGCCCACTTATCCATTTCCGAAACAGATCCAGATAGTAGTTGTCACCATATCACTACACAACTTTATTAGAAGGCATCCTTTAAGAACTGATGCAGAATTTGTAGTGGTTGATGCGGATTTACAGTAAATTCCTCCCGAAGCATTCGAGCACAATGTGGGTCGCAGCATACCACAGCTTGAAATTGATTCACTTGAAACAAATACCAGAGATGGTGAAGAGGCAACTGAAATGGCAGCTCTGAGAGATCAAATAGTAGACGACATTAGTGAAACATGTTAAGTAATGTATTTTAAAGTTTGGCTAGACAATTATGAATGATACCTTATTTTAGGATTTTTTGTAAGAACAATCAGCTGTTATATAGCTATGTTTGACATGTTCACCTTTTTTAAACTATTTAATATGAATGACTTGAATAATATTAATATGAAAGGTGTTATATTATTATTGTGATGAAAATAAATATATGTTGCACTTCAAAGTATTATATATGTAGAGTGAGCTTTATCTGGAATTCATTGTTGGTGAAGAATTTATGATGGACATAATTTCTAGCAGCTTGGATGACCCAATTTTTTAAGAGCAACCGCTGTTATATATCTGGAATACATTCATATAACTCATTTTTTATTTAGAAGTGGTATGTATAACTTGAGTCATTGTATGTGAAGAATTTTTGGTCTTACTGCATTAATTCCCACCAAACAACCCTCATTTCCAGAACTTGTGGGGACGCAAAGTTGGGCGAGGATCACAAATATTTAATATGGTGGTTTAGCTATGATATTTAAAAGTTATAGGAGAATCACAGATATTTCAAATAGTTCACTTCTTGCATATAAATTCTTTTGTTTGGATGAATTCTTTTATATTGCCTAAACTATATATTGTTGCTTTTAATAACAGCTTTGAGCTCATTTTATAATTACTGTGGATATATTGTTATATGTTGGTGGGAGTTTGCAGCTTGATGGAGAGCTGTCATTTTTTTTATTTGCATCTGGTAACCCTGTAAGCTACTTTTGTTTTCCAAGGTGACATGAATTGGTGGCATGAATTTTAAATTGTGATTTATAAATTGTGGCTAAACGAACTTGTTGCAGTTCAACTGTGCTTTATTTATTTGAATGGGAATGAGGATTGTTTGGTCGGAAATTGAGCTGCTAGTGAGGGATTTGTCTGATTGACATGAAGGACTTTTATTTTAATTGGTATTCATGTTTATAGTAGCTTGGATTGCCCTATACTTTAAAGGCAATCGTAGTTGAGTTTTTTCATATTTTGTTATCGAAACTGAATGGATGGTGTCTCTATTTAAAGCAGCTTGGATGACCCTTTGTTCAGGGCAACTGTTGCCTTCTGTATTCGTTCGAGTATGAAGAATAATTTGTTGGTAATAGAATTTGTTTGGAATCAAATTTGTTGGTAACAGAATTTGTTTGGAATTGAATTTGTTGGTAACAAAATTTGTTGGATGCATGGTGCATCTCTTTGAAGCAGCTTTGATGGTCACATGCGGTTATATATGAGGGTATTATTTAAAACTTTATGCTTATATAAAACTTTTTATTACATTGCTTACCTGCTGACTCCCCATTTATGTTTACAAATCAGAACTTATTTTTATAATCTTTTGTGGTCTGAAAATGAACTTGGAAAGACTCACTATTTTTTTATCTTTTTTGTTGTTTGAGGAAAATATTGTAACAAAATATCCTGATAATAATATTTCGATCTATTTTTTAGCTTGTGAAGTGTGTTTTATGGGTGTTTATGTGAGTTGATAGGGTTTTTGCTGCATTGAAATGTCTAGCTTTTATTTTAATACTGAGGGGGTTTGTTGCTCTTCGATTTTATGATGCAAAGCAATTTTTAAGGTGAATGCAAGTCTGATTTGCTACATTGATATTATGTTAAGATAAATGCAAGTTTGGTTTTAGAATTGAAATTATATAGATACTATAGTCATGTCCCTCTGGAAGTTATATGGATGATGTATTGAAGTCTTCCTATGTTTTATTTATTTGATGGTGCGTATAATTATATGTTAAATACAAATGCTTACAGGTTTGGTAAGCATGTGTTTTCTTGTTTGCTGACTCGGTTAGCTTACTTGGGGGAAATGTGAATATGTATATAGTATGTCGTATCTTCTTTTCAGATCTCTTATTAAAATACATGCTTAGGAGATATTTTTTTGGGAGATATCTGTCAGTTGCTGGTTGGAGAGCTTGGTTTTAAACACATATTTCAATTTCAACTCCTCTATTCTATTCTTTTCCCAAAAAATCTTTTATTATGTTAGCAAATAGTTATTTCTTTAAAAAGTGAGATTCAGGATACTGTATTGATCCTATATTGTATAAATCTGGCTTTGGAATTACTTATTGAAAACATCTATTTCGGTTTGAAACATATATGAAGCCTTTCTGTTTTACATTCGATGCAGGAAATTGTTTTACATTCGATGCATTTTTATTGTTGAGTCAATGAGGTGTTTTATATTGAGGGCAAGCATTGTTGAGTCAATGAGATGTTTTTTTGTTGTCGAGTCAATAAGGTGTTTTATATATTTATATGTATAAAAAATCATTAGAATTGTGTGTTAACATATATGAAGTCTCTCTATGATAAATATCAATTGCCTCAAACTTCTGTAGTAAACTATGGTTGCGGTAACATATATGAAACTTCTCTGTGGTATACATTTTCTGTGAGAAGCATCAGTTGGATTATTGCTATTTATTATATAGACTGCTTCTGTATGACATCATTTTCTATGACTACTATGGTATTGTTATGTATGACATCATTTTCTATGGTTCTTGGATTTTGGGGTGAAACATTTTAAACGTTTTTATGGTTGTTATTTAATGTACAACATTCAAAATTACCTGAGAAATTGAGTGGTATATATGTAAAAATTTTGGATTTACCTGCTGCAGGTAATTCTAATTAATGTTGGTACATATGTTATAACTTTCTTATATTGTTTCGGATTTACCTGGTGCATATACACTTTCTGCAGTACATATGAGTTTCGAATTACCTGTTGCATCATTTGGGTGCTACGCATCCCTGTATATGTTCGATTCATTTGTGTGCTTTAAACTACATGTTGTTTTGCAAATATGTTTGGATATATGGATTAATAAACCAAATGCTACTATATGGATTTGTCCTATTTAATTTTTTTCTTAATACTAAATTGTACTAATTTTATTGAGATAACGGTAGAGCATTTTGGACGGCCACGGAAATTTGTTGTCGGTAATCGCTTCCTCCAAGCTTCGGTAAGTATACTTTCTATATTTCCTCAATTTTTTGACTGATCTATTTTATTTTTAATAACTACAGGACAATGAGTTTCATATATTCAGAGAAGTCCGAGTAAGTGATGTGTCGGTGCGGGCTGTCCTCCTTGCTACTCACGTCACGTCAGACACATAGCTTCGGGAGACAGTTTTACAGGTGCCCGTGGTGGGCACAACGATAGGGGGACTGCAGTTTCTTCAGGTGGGTTGACAAGGAGTTTGTTTCCATGATATTCCAGCTGGACACGGTTACTCAGAGTTCGTCGATCTCAAATTTTCAAAACACCGTATTTGGATTGAGTGCATCCCAGTCGGACAAGTTCGCTCAGGGTTCTGAAGTGTTAGAGCCGGGCAGCATTGGCCGTGATATGCTGCTACATTTTAAAGTCAACATTATAATTTTTTCCTTGTTATTTTGACATGTTATTTTTTTGTCTCATTATATTCCATATTAGTATGTGAATGTGCATTTTCTTTTTGGTATGCGTAACTTTGCTCGTTTGATGTGATCGTATATATTTGAGTTATATAAATGTAATAACACTTTTTGTATTCTCTTTTCTTAATATTTAATATCTAATTTTGTTGAGAAAATAACAAATTCTGCTACAAAGATTATTAATTCAACTAAAAAAATTGCAAATAAGTTGCTTACAAAAAGCACAAACCAAACAGCTAAACAGCTTATTCAGAACAGGGGCAAAATGGTTATTTTTTTAAAATCAGCTGTTTTCAAACGCACACACCAAACAGCCAGACAACTTATCTGGATCAGCTGCTCATCAGCAGATTATGTGGATAAGTTGTTTATCCGCAGAAGCTGGATAAGCTGCGGTTGCTCCAAACATACCCTTACTTTCAATTAACTATGTAACGAAATTCCATTCTAACTCTTGTAAAATTCAGGTGGTGGATTCGGGTATGATAATTGTTAGTGTTAAATTGCACTAAGATCTATGCTTGCTCAATGAAAGTTATTTTAACACAAGTGTATTCTTCACTATTTTTTTCGCTTATTTCTCACTTTGTTGAAAATCAAGTTTTGTTATGACATTGTCGTCTAATTCATCCCATTTTTTATTATAACATAAATTTGTACCTTCATATTCTAATTATAAAAAGCTAGAGTTTTATCACTGTGAAACCTGCAAATTAGCTAAACATATTTGTCATGTGTATTTTTTATCTCAGTTCAAACCCTCATATCCTTTCTCTATCATCTAAAATGACATTTGATGACCATCAAAATTGAAAACCATCAATAGAGCAGATGACTTGTCTCTTGCATTGTTGATCACACTATAACTAATTTGGTATTCCTCATGAAGGAGAAATTTGAAACTATGCAAATCTTTCAGTCCTTGCAAGCATGATTTACACTCAGTTCCAATGTAAAGTTTAGATTTTCAAAACTAATAATGCAAATGAATAATTCAACTTGATCCTTAGACCATACCTTGCAAAGTATTGCATCATCCATGTGAGTTCTTGTGTTGAGACTCCACGACAAAATGAGATAATTAAGAGGAATAATAGATATTTCCTTAAGGTATCTAGGTTTATGATGCTTTCTTACAATGCTCCAAAAGTTATCCAGGCAAAAGTGCTCACATTTACCAACCTCATTAATAAAATGCCAAGCAGAGTCTTTGGATTCAAAGCCTCTCTTCTTGTTTTGATGGAAATATTCGCTAATGTTAGGTCCTTCTCATCCAATCTTCCTATAAAAGTATTTTTACATCTTTTCTGTTCATATTTACCATCCAAACCACATAAAGCTTGACTCAAAATTCATCAAATGTCTTCTTTGATTATGCTTCTAACAAAAATGGGTACAAGTGCTTTTCTCCCATTACAAAAAAATGTTATAACTCCATGGATATTATTTTCTTTGAAAAATAATTTTACTACCCTAAATTTGAAATTCATGAGAGCCTAAATGAATATCATATTTGGGACACTATTCTAAAGAACTATACTGATCTAGAGTCTTCACAACCTATTCTACTTCCCTCTAACTGTATTGTCTCCGCTCCCAAGTTCTACCACTTGAGGATATCTAACCTGAGAATGACAACAAAGAAATACATAAGGAACTATGTGTGTATACTAGGAGAAAGAAATCCACTTAGAAGATAAAGACAATATGCAACCACATATGACTATTCACAACCAAACATGAATTCACGCATCTCTGAAGTTTCAAGGGAGATGGAATCCAATGGAGAAGACGAGAAAAGTTTCACAAGTTATCCTATCCAGGAATATATTACCTGTGGAAAGTTATCATCATCTTATAAAAGTTTTAAATCTAATCATGATAGTGTGCAAATACTCAAGTCTATTCATGAAACACTTCAAAGGCCATAATGAAAAGGCGGTTGAAGAGGAGATCCAAACACTTGATCTAAATGACACATGAACCCTTACAAAAAGACGTTGGATACAAATGTGTGCTCAATGTTCATTGAGATGGGTAGACATTTTATCCTTAAAAAGGTCCATGGTGGCATTATTCACTCAATCTACATTCCAACTCATCTTAAAGTTACGAATGTTTTCATCAAATCCCTATCTTCATGCAGCTTCAATGATTTGAACACCAAGTTGGGTTTTTACAACATTTATGACCCAGCTTGAGAGGTAGTAGAATTCTATCCTTGTTAGGTGATGCAGACAGCCTGCCATATGGGTCCCACAAGATTAATTCATAGAAGCAATTGGAAGGAGTTTACTATTTCAGTTTTATTCCTTTTTATTCTATTTCTTATTATATTGTATGTGTTTTCTTTATTATTATTTTTTTTTTTTTTAGCAAATTGTAATGTCCTTAATTATGTTTGCCCTAGGCATTCCTTATTTAATAAGGGGAAATGTTGTAATTTGACAGTAAAAGAATAAGAGAATATAGTTTCTCTTCAGTCATCAGTATATGTTGTGTTTCATGAAGTAGTACTTACGCATATCGTGTTAAAATTTAAAATATAGACCTCTAACATCTTTCATGGATTTTAATTACGTTGAAGGCGGAATTCTTCGATAGTTTGATTTTTTATGAAAAAAAATTATCTTAGTAAAGTTATAGTTGAAGTTACTAGTCAAGTGACTCGTTATCTTTAATCATCTTTTCTAGACATTTATTTTATTTTTGTTTTTAGCTTGCTTTTTCCTTATTGAGTTTGCTTTCTGACCTCGGGTTAATTGCTGCAGTTCATATTGATAAGAATTTGTAATTGTTTCTTTTGATAATGTGGCCGACAACAGTGCGGTTACAGCTGCAGCGGCATATAGTATAAATTTAGTTAAGAATAAAAGTTAGTATAAATTGAGTAGATATCAAAGACTATACCCTTCTTAATCAACCATAATCTTACATCATAGTTTTTATTACGCCATAATTCTTTGAAATCATATCTCATAAGTCTTATTCTCATAATAAGCATGATATAGTTTATTGGTAATATATACCAATAAATGTTCACATATGTAAGAGGTGTCTAACTTGGGGTGTAAACAAATCGAGTCGGGTTCTAGCCATACTATACTCAAGCTTGACTCGTGAGATGTATTGTTGGTTGAGCTTGAGCTCAACTCGAGCTTATAAGTTGAGCTTGAACTTGACTCGTGCTAGCTTTGCTCGGCTCGAGCTTTGCTCAAGAGCTTGAGCTTGACTTTAAAGCTCGAGCATGGATTGATTTTGAGCTAGGTCTTGAAGTTTTTTATAAAAGTATATTAAAACGCATTTTTGGAGATGTTGAAAATTTGTAGCTATTTATAGCCTCTTAAATTTTTGCTGCATATATTCAAGTTTTTTTAGCAAAGATAAATTCAAATTCAATACAATGTTATCATATTATTATAGAATTGTATCTGCCATTAACCACTCATTAAATTAATTTGCCACAAATATTAAAGTAAATGTGCATAAATTAAAATTAGTCTAACATAATCAACTATCCTATACACGTTAAGCAGTTTATGATAATTGCTCAAATAATGATCTGATCTAACCATTAGCCCAATGCAAGAAGAAGATATCACTAAAATATGAAACTCAACTACAACAACAACGACAAGCCTCTATCCGACTAAGTGGGGTCGGCTGCATAAATCTTTTTTCTTCAGCTTGTCCTACTGACTGTCATATTTGTATTTAATTCTAATAAATTAAGACCATTTTGTATACAACTTGCCAAGTCTTTTGCGGTCAACCCAATATAAGTCGAATCTAAAACATCTACTCTCCTAATCGGATCATCAGATAGACTACATTTAATGTGACAAAATCATTTAAGACGACTATCTCTAATTTGTCCGCCACTGGAGCTACACCAATCTTTTCACGGATATATTCATTTCACATTTTGTCTCTAAGAGTCAAGCCTTTCATCCACCCAAGCATTCTCATCTCAACCATTAAAATATGAAACTCCTCAAATAAAAATCCAAATTGGTCATTAGTCCAACACAAGAAACTATCTTTAGAACATGTCTTCGAGATCTCAAGTTTTCTTACAAAACACACAATATTTTATATTATGAAACCAAATAAATTCTACTACATCTAGTAAATTCCATGTCTCCATAATCTTTGTTACTTTTTTTGGAGCTAAGAAATGAATGTAGCATACACTCACAATATTCATCATCAATCTTCTTTTATTTTTGTCAAAGAGAAACGCAAGGGTTGGTCAATTATAAATATAACATGAAACTTTATATAAGTTTGTCAGCTGAGAAAGAAAGTGACTGAGGTGGGTGATTAAAATTTAGTTTAAATCATTGACTTGACAATACTTCTAGCTTACAGGTAATGGTATCTGCACATCTTCATTGTTCTCTTCTTTCCAAAAATACAGACCAAATTATATCATTATTTTTATCAGTTGAGAAGCTTGAAGTTAAATAAAAAAGTATGTCAATTATAACTCATTGAATTAGTATTAGCTTCTTCATTGAAAAAAACTAAAAAGTCACACTTTTTTTTCAATATTATTCCATTCTTTCTCAGTAGAACAATTACTATATGAAAGCGAAGTTTCCTTTAATTGAAGACTGGCAGTCAAACTGGTGTCCATAGATTTCGAATGTGTTGGACAGTCCATGATAAGTTTCCTAGTGGGTAACATCAATTATTGAATAACATTAGCAAATCTCATCAATTTTGCTTATGAATCATTTAAAAAATTAGTAATCTTTCAAAAAATCAAATTTTATCAACTACATAGTCTATACTTCTGATTCAATCTTTTATCATTAAATTTAGTATATGGGCACAACAATGGATATGAAATAGTTTATCATTCAATAATTTTATAGCTCGATCATTACTTATGACATTGTCTACATGTAGTGAGCACTTTATGTCAAGTTATTACTCGCTAAAAATTTGTAGAATGTTTCAATAATTTTAGATGTAGTATGTGCAGGTAGCAAATGCAAAAAGCTAAGAATATGTTTTTGTAATCTCCGCTTCAAGTCCACATAATATGCAGTAACAACTATACAACAATTTATTTGGTTCTTTGATTTCCATAGATATATAGTAAAATTAATTCCATGTATTTTTCTTGTTGCAGTTTTCAGCTTTCTTTCTTCTTTCTCATGCACCAATATAACATCATATCGATTTGTATTCCTTAAATAGTTTACAAAATAAGATGCATTCACTTCAAAACTAAATTAAACACAAATTCTTCCAAAATTGAAAATGGGTTTTCATTAATCAAAATATAATATTTGAAGGTTGTCAAATTGCATCCCTCTTATTTTATCTATTGAACTCTCAATATCTTTTTATTTGAAAATACAGTACTTTCTGCTTTCTTAAAGCATAAACCCCAACTGCACAGCAATCCAAATTTTTAATAAATCGTGTTGTTGCACTCTTATTTCTTATAGCAAGTTTTTTTTTTTTGTTTTGTTTTAATTTTTTGGTGCTATGAAAACTTTTTTCCTTGTCATTAGGAAGAGTGATTTCTTTTAAATCTTCCTATAACATTGACATTTTTTTTGTTTTTTTTTTCTTCAGTTAGATTTTCATTTTCAATGTATTCGTATACTTGATCAACATTATCATTCTTACCTTATCCCCCCTCTGTATTATCATTCTCATTGAGAGATTATTATCATAATATTAGTATAATGATTATGTTGCATTACATCAACAGGATTTTCAATTTCTAGGTTCTGAGGCTCACTAATACTTCTTCAAAAGATGGTTTTAAAATACTAAAGACAAGAAGAAAACTGAATAAGCTGGTGCAATTGTGTACAACATCCTAATTTACAAATTCAAGGTAACATTTAACCAATATTAAAAAAGCGGACCTTCACATTTTTTAATTTTTCAGATTTTTCTTTGATTCAGCCAAAAAATTAGATGATAAATCTGTCTGCATAACTAGGAAAAAAAAACATGGTATTTGAGACGCATACATGATAGCTACTTGTATTAATTGCAATGCATAGAAGGAAATAAAAATAACATGTTGAAGGAGGTAAGCACATGGATAAGTGATGAACAATTTCTAATGCTTGTGTGCACCGAGCTAATCTTGCCACTTAGAAAATTAAGTTAACTAAAATTACATACAATTCCAGTTATTGATAAAAAGATATTAAATAAAACATAAATCTAATTTTTCAATCATGGATGTCGTATATGTTCCCGAGAGATTTGAAATAAGTTAAGAGTAGGAGTAAATATATGGTTAGATGGACATAAAATGATACCTATTGTAGTTTGATTTATTAATTTGGAGTTTTTTCAAACACCTCATTTGATTAGATAAGCATGATAGCTTGCTTTTTGCAATATGGACCTGATTAAGACAAAATAGTCACCCATACGTGTTAACTTAGTTAATCTGTTGGATTAAATTTGTATGGATTAAAAAGTTTTAGATTCGACTTATATTAAGTAAGGCATTGGTAGACCTAGAAAGTCTTGGGCATAATATTGTATAAAAAATGATCTTAATTTATTAGAATTAAATAAAAATATGGCACTCAATAGGACGCGACGGAGAAAAAGGATTCATGTAGCCGACCATACTTAGTGGGATAAGAGCTTGTTGTTGTTTGGTTAAAAAGTTAATAAAAATCATGCAAGCAAATAAGTAATTCTAAAAACAAGCATAATCTTAGTCCAGAATAAAGATTAATGCAATTAAATGCAATGATAACATCTTAGTTTAATTAGAGAGTATCTCTATCTGTAATCCTCAATTGCTCAAATATGAAGTATGTCCCCGTATATAAACACCATATCTATGCATTTCTTAGAGTAAATCTTATTTAGATATGGGCAAGTTGCTATACTTAAAATTTAAATATGAAAAATAGAAAAATTCAAAAAATAAATAAAAAGAAAAGGTTGCTTCATACCCAAAGCATTCGTTCCTCCAATTTTGAACTAAGCAAAAGGGGTAACTAATATAAGTCTTACCGGGACTCATTGAAAAGATTTTCAAATCAGTACAAACCAGAAAACTTAAAATCAAAATCTTTATGCTTGTAAGGATACAGTGGATGCCTCTAACTAGATGGCTAGCCTGCTTATAAAATGTCATTATATATTATGGCAACGGCCAAAGCCAAATCTGCTTCATAATATATAATAGCAATGGCCTAACTCCTAAACCTTACTTTTTGCATTTATGCCATCAAAATCTTTAATATCACATAAAAGATACCACTACTTTAACTTTTAAAATGCATTATACACCTTTTCATATATAGGCAAGGCGGCATTTATGTAAAAAGTGAAGTTTAGGTGTTTGATATGTAAATACATGAGAATTGGGTGGTATGTGTGTCCCTCTAGTTTTCGTCCTTGTTGTCACTTCAATGGAATTACAAATTGGTTTTCTTTCTGCAGCTCCCACCTTTGGCCAGACAAGAGGTGTCAAGTTCTGGCTGCAAAAAGCTTCAAACAAATCCTTAAATTGCGCGAGCTGAAATATAAGGTTTGGACAATAGCGAGGTTCTACATTGAATAGTCTCTTCTTGCGGACTCTGCTACTTTAAAATGTTTATATCAGATTTGTCGAAATGAATTTAGCATAATCTTGACTTAGTTAACTTGTATTTTGATTGCCTTGTATGATTTGCTAAAATAGCTGTAAATGATAGGCAATATTTTAAGGTTGACTGAAATGCTTTGGACTATGTATGTTATGGTGTCATTATTTCTCTAATTTTGCTGTGGAGTGTGTAGTAAGTAGGTTGGGCCATGATCTCTTCTGATTGTTAACAAATTGCTAAGTTTAGGCGATATATTTACACATATTTAATTGAGGTTACACGAACTAACTTATCTCTAGTCACCCGTGCGGCTTTAGCGCTCTTTCTTGGCGCTAAATCAATCTATCCCTCACAACACTTGAAATTGTAGGCACAAAACACTCTAAGAAGAGAGTAGGGAGAAGTATTGGAAAAAGGAACACTTAATTAAGAAAGAAAGATTATAACACTTGAATGTTTGAAAGCTTGGAAGGTTTTCTTTGATGGATACAAAATGAGGGGATGAACTCTTATTTATAATCCCCTCCAAGTCTAAGGGAATATTCTAGAATAGCCTAGTTTCTAGATTGTTCTTCACTATTCATATATATATATATAGCCCTAGAACTTTCTAGGTTATTCTTGAGTTCTCCTTGGAGTCTTTCTCATATTCTCTAGAATTTGGTGGAATCTTCTAGAATATCTTAAATTGCTCTCTACAATATGGTTTTCTCTGTAATCTTCTATTCCATGCTTGTCTTGCCAGTTCTAGAGGATGGCTGAGCGTGACACTCTTCCCCATGTAAGCTCGCAATGCTTTCATTGCACCTTCCCCTTGTCTCTTGGACCAGCTTCCTTTGTTTGCTCACAGACTTGGCAAACTTGGGCTTTTCCTTGGTGGTATGGGGGAGGGGTGCCATGCAGAGACACTTCATGGTTGGCAACTCAGTCATTGGCTCCAGCATAATCAGATGATTCTTTTTCCTCCTTAGCAGCTGTTTTTTTTTTTGGTAATTCTATAAGAACACCCACTACTTCCATTTGTATGCCTTCTTGGGGCTTTGCTTCTTCATCAGTCCCCTTGTCATTTGGAATGCCTTTCTTGAATTGCATGGCCGATAGCATTTTGAGTTCTTGCCTGTTAGTCCTTGTTATTGGTACTAAGCACAGTTGATTCCCTTCCATGATGTACGCGTTATTGGCGAAGGGCATTGGGAACGCTCTTGCTTGATCCAAGAAGTTCATTCCTAAACCAACTTTAAAATCATCCATGGGAATGACAGAGAAGTCCAAGGTACCTAACCACGCCTCAATGCTAGTCTTTACTCATCTGGCAATTCCATGGAGTGGTATTTCTGCTGAATTGACCACCTTGATGGTGTCTCCTCCTTTAATCATCTACAAACTCAATCTCTTTGCTTCCTCGGAGTAGATGAAGTTATGGGAATCACCCGTGTCTACCATTTCTCTAGTGGTCTTCTCGCCTATTATCATCTCCACAAAGAGTAACCCCTTCGTCTCTGTCGAAGACAAAGGGAAGCCTAAAAATGAGAAAACTAAACCACCCAATCAGTGTTTTCTTTGTGATGGACCACATTGGGCAAGAGATTGCCCTCAGAAGAAGGCTCTAAATTCTCTCATTGCAAGACATCCGAAGGAAGAAGGTGGTGATACGGCGGCACAACTAGGGGCTATACAACTATTGAATGGGATGCAGCTCCATCAAAACCCCAAGTAAAGGGGTTTCTTTTTGTGGAGATGGTAATAGGAAAGAGTATTACCATAGAATAATGGAATTTTAGGATTAAATTGCATTCTCATAGACTTTGAGGCTAAAATGACCACCACAAAAGGTCTAGATTATTTTGACAATTCCCATTGAATAATGGAGGTGTTTTTAGGGGTGAGGAGAGGCTACAGTTTCCTATAGGAAAGATTTTGTAGCCAAGGGCAGAATCAGGTTATGTCTAGAGCGGGCAAATTATTACATGAAATTTGAGATTTTCTGATGTGTAGTAAAATTTAATAATTTGTTTTTTGAATGTAGTTTAGATGATCTAGTAATTTTGCTCTCTCNTATATATATATATATATATTCCCATTATTTTGAAAATTTTAAATATTTGGTGATTTTGCCCACTTAAAAATAAAGTTTATTCTTCCCCTATTTATGGCTAATCTAAATAGATCTGTTCTTTCATGTTTTTCGATTGTTTTGCTCATTTTTGCATTATGAGATTTAGCTAATTGAGTTGTTTATACCAGTTGGATTTGGATTGGGTTTGATCATGTCTAGCGCGGGGCACAATGGCAGTGTCTATCGATGGCTTGTAGCGTTATATATATATATATATGTTTCCAGTTTTAAGGTGTTTATTATTATTTTTATTTTTATTTGGGAAATTTACTTACTTGCCACAATTCTTTGGTATTGACATTTATCACGCCTTGGTGTCATAAATCTATGCGTGATTTACTTTTAAAATTTTAAGGGTAATATTTTTAATGTAATATTAAAGATCGAGTGGCATGCATGTAAATATCAATTTAGGAGTTAGGTAAATAGATGAGAAATGTGTGGTGCGTATTTAAATGCTTTTTTCTTTATTTTAATTTGTGTGCTTGCATCAATTGTCTTATATTATCTTCAAAATCAATATCATGCAACTTGTTCTGATATATTATCAAAAAATATAGATAATTTACAAAATTTTATGCCAAGTATATAATGATACAAGATATATATATATATATATATATAGTTCATTAAAAATATTAATTATTGCTAAGTTTCATCAATAATGTATATATTTGATTTTAAGCTATTTATAGGCATTTTTTTTTTAACTATTTAAAATTTGAGATGCATGATAAATGTGAGAATAAGATCAGTAGTTTGTAAAGGAATGGTACTGAAAAGTAAATAAATATAATAATGTTGATTGTAATTTATGCATGGTCTATAGTTAAATTAGAAGAATGGAATAATTGCATTCCTTTTGCCATCTATTATAAATACGTTGAATCTTTAAGATTAAATGTTGCGATGCACGTTTGATTATTTTTTTCATATTTCAATGTCAATTTCTGGTCATTTGCATGTATACTGCCAAAATCTTTTATATCACATCAAAAGTATCGTCATTTTAATTTTAAAAATGTAAAATACACTTTTTTCATGCATATATAAGATGACATGTATGTAAAAATTGAAGCTTAGATGTTATTTATGTGAATAAATCGAAATTGAGTATTATGTATGTAAATCTTCGTATTTTTTATTAAACTTTTAAGAAATTTATTTGAGTGCTTTTTTTCAATAAATGTGAGTCCAATATGTGTGATTCGAACTCATGACCTCATTGTAGAAAATTACACCTTAAACTACTTAATCGCAGACAAGTGCACTCTCGTTTTATGACCGTTTTCTTTTTAGGCATCTTGGGCTTCGAAAGTTATTAAGCGGTTGTATTACTGATTCATTCTTACTCGCTGAAAGTAATATTTTTCGAGTTCTATACTTTTCAGATACCTTCAATAACAATCTTTTTAAAAGATTCTACTTGCTATCTGTACAACTGCTTATCATCTTCTGTTTGGCTGGAACTGTAAGATTTTCATGAATATTTCTTCTTCTTCTAAGCTTATCATTAAGACTATTCATTGGGCTATCAAACTGAAATCTAGGAAATGAAAATTAAGATGAGATTACTCATCTCATCAAGGAGTTACATGTAAATTTCAGTGCAGTTATGATGCTTTGGAGCATAATGGTTTTCTACACTTACTTTTGGATTTTGGAGCAAGTTAATTTATGCATTTATTCACTAAGAATTTTTGGCTAGCTATGATGATGCACATCATCCTAAGAGACTCAACCGCTCATCTAGACATTTTGGTTATTGCTCTATATTGTTGCCTTTATCTAGTTTTCATGAGCTGATTTCCTTTCATTCCTGCAGTATTTTTGGCTGGTTTTGATCTACTGCTAAGAACATATTCTTTTGCTGAGCGGATACTCACTTGTATTCTTATGCTGTTTTGCTCTTGGACGACTTCTGATTTACCAAGTTTTTTAGAGGTGTTAATTTTTGGTTTTTCTCCCTGGTTTGAACCTTAGCAGCTAAGATACTACAAGATGTTTTAGGAAGCTCTCATGGTGTCCAGATGTTTCAGGATGGAGCTTTTCTATGTGTATTTCTAAATGTTAAGCGTTCTTTATAAGATAGACTTATTTGAAATCTTGAAAAAATTTTGAAAAATAATATTTTTAGGAGTTTGGGTCATAAAAATTTTCAAAGATGTTAATATGAAAACATTAATGGAGTTAAATTCTATGTCATAATGAATAATATTTATGTATCTCAATTAGATATTGAGAAACCATTTGGAAAAAAATGGTTATATTATTTATTAAAATCATCATATAAATTATACATCAATGAGAGGAAATTAGCATAACTAGGCATCCCTAACAGGTCATTCATAATGGGAAAAAATTTCTGTCTGGACTCCTAGCGTAGCTCTATGTGTGGACTCTCATTAGTATATCGTCATGTGTGTTATATCGGGTCAAACCTAAAAAATATTAAAGTGGAACCGCGAACTCTGTAACAACCCAGAAATAATCCTGGAATAACCTCTGCGGTTGGTTTTTCTTTAATATTCCAGAAATAATATCGTTGAGGTTATTTTTGGGTTATTTCAGAGTTATTGAGTTGGAATATATAGTTTCTCGTCAATAACCAAGAAATAACATCTGCGATGTTATTTCGGGGTCATTAAAGTGGAACAGCGAATATTATTTCTGGACTGCGGTTTCAATCCAATAACCGTGAAATAACCTCCGTGATGTAGCACAGGTGGTAACGTATGATTGGAGTTCGCACGTAGAGCTACGTTAGGAGTCCAAATAAAAAAATTTTCCTTCACAATGAGCTTTATTCACAACTTGATGTGCTAGACGTTATTGTTGTTCAAGAAGAGAAGTATATATTCCTTAAATTCGACCTTTGGCCACACATATAGCCATATAGGAATGGTCACACTGGGTTTGTTCAACTCATGCAATGTTGGTTAGCCTTATAGAACATTTGTATAAGATTTTAGAGCCCCATGAAAAGCTTTAGACTTCTATAAACTGTTTGATTAAACCTTTCTGGGACGTTGACATTATTTTGACATTTTGTCATCATTAATTGTAATAGTCATATAGATTATTTTATAATATCAAGAAACAACAACAAAGTAGTGACAATTATGAACATAGTTTTCATAATTACACAGTCCCCGGGCCCCCACATTATTTCGGGCTATATATTGTTTCTAGAAGCCCAAGTAAGCCCAGTAAATTATAAGTGGTAATGTATAGCAAAATAAAATTATCCAGCAACCACAATTTTCATTACCCACTAACTTAAAATTTTAGTTGAGCACACTTTTGGCAAGCCCATTATAACAAAAGACGAAAGCTTTTTAAAAGCTAAAAGGAAGATTTACATACATAACTCCTAAACTTTAATACATATGTCAGTTGATTTATGTAAGAAAATTTAAGAAGTTAGAAGTGTTGGTATTTTTTGACATATGAAAGATTTAGGAAGTATAAATATAAAAAAATAAAATTGAGTTGTTAGATGTGTAATTACATAAGAATTGGATGGTATTTGTTATTTGTGGAGATTGATTGGGGTACCCCAATGCCTAGAAAGGGGTGCCTTGGGGCGCCCTGGTGCTCTGATACAGACGCCCTAACATCATGAATAGTGATCTAGTGATAGTTGCCCATTCAAAAGTTTTTGTGGAGAGAATCAAGCACCCAAGAGGGGTGCAGTTGAGCCTAGATCGCTCTCTGCACCTGAGCGCCTGTAAACCCAGAGCTTGGGGTGGTGCCCAGGCGACAATAATGGTTTTAGCTTCAATTTAGGATTTAAGGCTTAGATGTAGAATTCATCTGGAAACTCTCTGGTGTGCGAACGATCGAGTACACTAGTAGATTTCACGATTTCCAAAAGAGAAGGAATACGCATTCTTAATCCCCAAAGGAAGGATGTGTGTTTCCCGTTGTGTTTTAGAGAGTAGAGAGACTTGAGTGTGATGTAATATGTACATTTCTTCTCATTTTCATAGTGTATTTCTCGGTGCAGTGTGGCTCTTTGGGTTTTTTCACATTAATCTTAGTGTAATTGCACTTTCTTACTTTCTTTGCTTCTATTCTAAGTTTTGCTTCGGATCAAATTTGTTTCCGCATTTCGGTTTTCAATCTACCCAAAAGCAAAAATGTAAATGCACAAAAATAAAAGTCACTAAATAATATATTTTAAAAAATACAAAAATTATATTCTCAGCCCATCTTTTATTTTTATTTTTTTATTTTTTTTTTTTATTTTTTGTTAGCAAGCCCTTGACTTACACTTGGAAGCAATTCATGGAATCTCTTGTTCACTATTTTTATATAGAAAATGTAAATAGCCAACTTATCTAAAGGAATTAGAATTGCAGCTTGTAGCCTCCATATGGCCTCTGTGATGCATACTGTGGCTGATGAATCAATCAAAGCCAAATATTCCAATTTTTGTATTGTGAACTAAGGTATAGGGTGAAAGAAATACAAGGAAAATAAATATTTCTTTTTGAGAAATTTACATACATACCACACAAATCTTATGTAATTACCTATATTAACATCTAAAGTTTAGTAATATTTACATTTATAACAATTTAGTAGTAAAAAAATAAGGTATGCAAAAGGTGTATTTCACTTATAAGAACTTAGTGATTGTTTAGTCATGTAAAATCAAAGTTTAGGTTCTAGATTTGTAAGAATATAAGAATTGTGTGGTTTGTTATGTAAATGCTCCTCTTTTTGTTTTTTTTTGAGAGAATTGAAGAATATAATTTAAATTATAGAGACTTTTATGCCTTTAGAAATTTGATTTGAAAATAAGGATTCATTTTTGCTTTAAAAAATCTATTTATTTAATATATTTTTATATCCTTTATTGTCAATTTTATTTTTTTTTAAACTAAATTAACTTATTTTTAAAAATACTTAAATCTAATAAAAAATATTTTAAATAATTGTTATCTCGAGACATATTTTATTTCAAATCCAACAATAAATAAGACAAAATAAAAAAAATCAAAAAAATAAGACAAAAATAATTGCAAAGCAGTCTTCAATCAATATTCATATTTATACTTGAGCGTATAAATGTAAGAAAATGAAATTTATGTGATAGATATGTAAAAACATAAGAAGTGGGTGATGTGCATGTAAATGCCCCATAAAAATATTCATAATGTGGATTCCTGAAACCATAGGTCTTGCCCACTCCAACAAACCCCTAGAACAGTCTTATCAAACCTTTATTGGGTTCTCTAGTCCAGCCTTTGGGTAGGCTATCCAACACTCTTGAGTAGGTTTACAATTAAAACCTTGAGTGGGTGGAGTATGCAATTTAATTCCCAAATTAAGCCATCTCCATTTTTCCATTATTGCAGAAAGGTCAAGCTTGCATGCTCAGGGCCTTACATCATTTAATATTTATAAATTATAATATTACAATAAAAAATAATAAGCATAATAGATTTAAAATTATTTATTTATACTAATTATAGTTATTTTTAGCAATAACTATAGCCACTTGAGTCGGGCCTGACATCAGCCCAATTGAACTAATCTAGCTTAGCCTATTGACCCTGATACTATTTTTTAGGGGAAAAATGAGCTCAAATTACAATATGCATGATTAGAACACACGATATCATGATAGAAAACTTGACAGTCAACTATTATGTCGCAGATAAACGTGCAAAAGTTATGTTAAGAAGCTGCTTTCATCCTTCTAACATAGCAAAAGAACATTAGAATCTTACAAAAATTACTTTTTAACCTAATAAAAAAGTTTCAAAACTTCTTTTTTTTAACACTATATTCCTTTTTAGGAAGATAGACATACATATAACACAATTCTGAAGTATTTACATATCTATCTTTAAAAAGATGTTTTTTTTTTAATTTTTAAGAGATAATAATAGTGGTATAGTTAATATCATACGAAATATTTGAGTGTCATAAATATAAAAATTACAGTTTAGGTGTTAAATATATAAATACATAAGAATTGTGCGGTATGTTTGTAAATGCTCCTTTTTTATTATTAGAGTTTAAAAGTCAAATGAAATCGATAGCAAATAGAAGAAAAAAGAAAGATAATTATGAAAATAGAGTTCATCTAATATTCCTTCTCCCATGGAGATTTTGATTAGCATATAGACTAAATCAACTTGATAAGATTTTCCCTTTTCTCTCATATTTTTTCTTCTCTTTTGAGAAGGTAAGAGATGTTGACTTCTCCTCTCTCCTCTTTCTCTCACTTCACCATTTTTTTATTACTTATTCCTTCATTTCATTATCTAAGGCTTGGTCATGATACTTTACAGCTTGAGAAAGTTTGCCTTTTGGCTACTTGAGAGCCAATGCCTTTAGACTAGTTTTGCACAATGTACCAATTGGTTCTACTACTTTGCATGTTGTGCCAATGTTTTCCATATGGAGGCATATCAGCAATATAAATTAATTCATTGGTAAATTTGGCTCTTTTCGATAAAAATAACATAATTTTTTTTTCAATTATTGGATTTGACCAATTCTTTGTAGTCATAATCACTAGTTAGAATTGATTTATTCAGATATATTTTATATGGGGTCTCAAGGAATCACCAATTGACATCCTTAGGGGCTTTAGTGTAAATTTAGAATTAAAGAGTCTATCATAATAAAATTGCTCTTTTACATGTGATATTGACCTCATTATCTTATCTTGCATAGAGTTACTAAATAAAAAATGGATCTCAATTCACCAATTTCATTGCATTCTAATTTTATAATGTATCAATGACAACTGTGATGACTTATAACCAGTAATAGCGTGATTACCAGCATTTTCTTATTGATGACTTATATGCTCGATGACATTAAATTTATTGTTACGAACATGATAGTAAAGTTGATGATTGAAATACTAAGTTTTAGGCTAGTTTTTTCCCACCCTATAATCTCAATTTTAAGCATTTGGTCATATATAAGTCAAACTAATTTATGTTTGGACTTTTCATTCAAATGAATACATTAGTTAGAATTTTAGAATGAATAATTGAATGAAATCATTAAAAAAAAAATCAAAATCTCCTATATTCTATGTTTCATCAAAATATATTTTAGGAAGATTTACATGCATGGTATTTAATTTGTATGTATTCATGTATCTAACAGCTTTAATTTCATTAAAAGCCATATATCACTTTTTAAAAAGTTAAAATGATGATATTTTATGTGATACTAAAGATTTGGAGGTATAAGTACAAGAAAGTAAAGTTTAGATGTGAGAGATATAAGTACAAATGTACTGGAAGGTAGCCATATAAATACCCATTTATTTGGCGGCCATGAAATTTCTAATAGAGATTGTCATAAAATAGGTAACATGCATGCATGCTTTATTACAACGAACTCTTCCTTTGTTTGCCTCCCCTATCCTTTGATTCAAGCTCCCTCACCTTTTAGAAATAATAAGGTTTATAAGTTCTATAATAATTTAGTTATATTTCCATTTCAATTACACTTATGAACTAGTTTTCTTAAGAAGATGTTGACCAAAAAATAACATGGAACATTTATTTTCACCTTCATGACGTCGGGTCTTATAATGCACGTGAGTTCACGCATCTTGAGAGAGTCCTGTGTAAGAAAGGTGAAAGAATATAATGGATGTATACTTCGTACCTCAACGATATGTTCTGCTTTCTTATCCTCATTAGGCGGAGTGGATGAGATTATGTAATGGGAAGAGGGGACAAGAAATGTTATGGGAAACAACGACACAAGGTCCCCTTAAAAGGTCAGGAATATCCTCCCTCTCTCTAGTCTCTCTCCTTTTTCTTATTACATATACCAGAAAATATTAAATATAAGTTGTGTTATATAAAATTTGTCTATGATGACTTGATAAAATTAAAACTGCGGTGATTGTGCCAAATGACTCATAAAAATGTCAATCTTTGTGTTCTTATAGCTACTAGGATTGTCAAGAAAATGAGGTAAGTTAGTAAGTTTGATTGGTCAGTTTGTCTAATAGAATGATTAGACCAATTTGACAAGCTATTCCACAAAGTCAAGTTTAGTATAAGACAACTAACACATCGACAAGTGAAGTTGGGACAGTTGGGATAACCCATGCCCCCGAAGCCTATTGAGTACGAACTCTGGTGTGTGTGCAGTGTGCATATATTTACCGCTGGGTCCATATAAAAACGCTTTGCACAAGCTATGCCCCACCAAAAAAAAAAAAAAATGGATGTGGTGGGAGCTCACCATCTCATGATCCACTAAATCCTAGTACTTGCCTCTCCTAAAATATGAATAGTAACGTTTTTTTAAGCCATAAAAAACGAAGCAATGCCCCCTTTTTTAAGAGCGTATGTTTTTCATTAATTTGGGCAGATTTATTGCTCCTCCAAGCCACTTTATGAGTCCTTAAACAGCAAATCATTTTATATATTAGGCAGCCACAGAGCCTTAGAGGCTTTGTACTCTGGAACTCAGCTTCAAGTGGGAGTGACAAAATACTAGAGATTTGTACAATGTTTTAGGCCATGTGGGTGAGAGGTAGGCATTAGAATGCCGTATGCATGGCCTTATTCATACAATTGGTATGTGGCTTTAGTTTTAAATATAAGAATATTATTTTGTATTAGAAATTAACATATAAATTTATTTTTTTCTAAAGATAAATTTGTGATGCTTTAATACTCATTTATTATTTTTAATGCTGATGACTCTTTAAAAAATTATTTTAATTATACATGCATTTCGGTATATTTCAAATGATTAATGCTTAGGACTCAAATTCAAGATCATTTAGAGCCCTGACTCTAGTAAGTTTATAGTCAAATTAATCGTCTTGACAAAACAAGTCCAATGAAGTCAAATGGTTAGATTGGAGTTTGATGAAGCATGGATCCATCTGTTTGAGCACAATTCGAGGGTTTAGATGAAGCCAAAAAGTTTGATTAGAGTATGATGAAGCACGGTTCAGTCTAAAGCCAAATAGTTTGATTAGAGTATGATGAAGCACGAATGAATCTGTTTGAGAACAATTGGAGGGTTTAGATGGGCAATTAAATTGTTAAATGGATTCCAAATCTAACAATCTTATAATCAAATCAAGCATTTCATTGAGTCGAATCTAACTAGCACAATATCACTTGATTATGACATTATTAAGACTTCCAAATCCTCATAGAACAATATTTGATCAAATGGATCAGTCTGGGTCGTCTGATGTAGTGAGTATGATTAAATTTGTATTCCGAAGATGTCACTCAAAAATTCTATAAATAAACTTACACTCACTTTATGAAAGGGGGGCTTGGGACTTCGGACTTTAGACTTGAGGCCCGAACCTAAAGGAGGGGGCTGATGGGGAGATCCAAGCTCTTGAGAGTTCTCGAGCTCTACCATCAATGAACTGTCGTTGACCGACCACTGCTTCTAGGTAGTTTCCACCACCAAACTATTGTCTCCACTTCCCGAAATTAACCACCAACAGGATGTTGCCACCACCGAACCTTGTTGCTTGGCCACTTTCATCGAGCTGCTGCCGCCGCCGACTAGCTGTCGACGTTGCCCAGCCACCGACAGATTATTGTTGTTGCTTCAATGACATTACCAAACCACTACTACTACTTGACTGTCGTCATCAAGTTGCACCATCACCGACTCATCATCGTTGCTTCAGGTGGCCACTAACCGTTCGCCGACACTGCCTCTAACAGTTTTGCAACTGATGGTAGCACCACCACAGACTGGTCATCACCACCGTAGTTTTTTTTTGGACCACTGTCATGATGACATACCATTTTCCTTACAATTTTTCTGCTTCTATAGTGGAAGTCACATCACCTGTGTAATCTTGCTCATGACCAATCAAGTGCTAGTAAAGTTTTGCAACTTACAAGAACATAGTGGAATCATTTCAATTAGGTCAAATCCCATAATTTTTTTTTCTTTTTAGGTTTTTAACATAAAAACTCTTACTATTTTTTTATTGATTTATTTTTATTAGTGTGTGTTAAATCTTCGTACAACATTAAAAAATTAATATGTCACCCATCGCCACAAATTTACAAGCACACAACAGTTTGGTTTCTTATATTGCAAGGATAATCCCACCATCTAAGAAATTATAGAACTTGTGATATGGTCAATATACATAATACTTGTAACAACAAAACATCCTGTTTTAGTACCTTCCACTCCAAGAGGCAATCACGGAGACAGTGACGTGAAGTGTCAGCTTAGTCTCTCCACAAAAGGTGTCACTCTGCTAATGAAGTTGTCCCATGGCCAACCTTCGAAAATCAAGTGTGCATAATGGAGGAGTCTCAGTATGAGATTCCATAATTCTTATGTGACGGCCAACAATTGTTGCCTGTACAGCCAAATAGGGTATACTTGTCATAAGGTCAATAAACCAAAAAAGAATCCACAGCTTGAGAACAGTCATACTGGGCCTCTTCCTCGTTATATGGGATCCCTTCTCTGGCAAGCTAAGATCTCGATCTACTCGATATTACGAGTTTCACTCATCTATCCTATGGAGCTAAATTGTTTCACAACCCTTCAAAGTTCACAGGAATTTTGGCTCAGCCATCTTTATTGATGCTCACAATGGTGTAAATTGTGATGAAATGTGGCGTCTGCTCTGATAATAGTTCCCTTTAGGAAATATGGATCATTTTTTCTACTTGTCATAATTTTTTAGAGTCCTTGCTCTTAAGCAAAACAGTCCTTCAACACTTAATCCCAGTGGGCTTCAAGCTTTCAAATATTGACTCATATGATGGGGTGTTCAACCCTTATGAACATGTTGACCATTATCAAACTATTATGCACATCAAGAGGGTTTCTAATGTACTTTGTCAAGTGTTTTCCGCCAATATCAAAGTCCAAACTCGCATGTGGTTTTACTCTCTCTCAGGAGATACTCTCCATTCTATCAATGAACTTATCACTCTTTTTGGAGCAGTTCAAAGCAAATCAAAGGACTGTCAAAGACTCGTCACATCTTTCTGGAATTCACTGAAATGAGGGAGAATCACATAAGAAATAGTTCCGAAGATTTTCCTCTATTGTTGCTTAGCACATCACATATTAATGTTCTAATGGAAATTTAAGATAAGGAAACTCTTAAATGGCCACATCCATTAAATAGAAATGTGAGAAACCTTGAACAATAATGCACTTCCATCAAAGTGGTGGTCATAACATGGAAGCATGCTATCAACTCAAAGATGAAATTGAAAGGCTAATTCAACAAGTATATTTAAGTCTATTCATTCAAAATAAGATCCTTCACACAAGTAACACATCTACTGGGAGGCATCAAACCTAGAAACAATATCAAAAGAATCATCTGATTGTCGGTGAAATAGCAACAACTGTAAGAGGGGTCTTTCGTCACCACAACCATAATCAAGCCTAAAACATTTAAACTCAATATATGGATGGGAAGATGTTTTCTCGAGATTCGAACAAAGAAAATCTTTGCAAATATTATCGTTGATCAGTGCAGCCAAGTTAATATTTGCCTTATTTTGTTTGGTTACCACTTTGTACCTATCCATTTTCATTCCTTGTTTGGTGTGCTCAATGTTATTTGATAGCATTCTCAAGTAAATTTAGATCCGCTTGGCAGACTCAGGCCAATAACACTCTCACTGGAAGACAGCAAATTAAAAAGCCACAATAATTCCCTAATTTATTTCTGGAAGCAAGAAGGCAAGCAAGCCAATTGTTAAATATGTGGATTCAGGTTTTGGCTGCTTTCTGTTTGGTTGTGTTTCAGTTGAACCGAACTGTGAATAAAGTATAATACAAACCAAGACTTCTTTTTTTCCTGGGAGAAGCAATTAATACACCTAATAATTAATATTTCGCTTGACCTCTCTTAATAATAGAAGGCGAAAATAATATACATATATCATGTAAAAGTGCACCGTGTTCCCATATTAGTTGGTAAGCATATGTTTCGTTAGTTGTAAGTCTCCTCTGATCTGGAGTTCGAATCTCCCCAAGACGACTGATACTATATGAGAGTGGTAATCGAGTGGTTTGACACATGGGTCTAATCCAAACCTGACAGGCTGTGAGCTATGGGTGTTTGGCGATTCCACCCGTCAACCATCTTATATATATATCACTTCATTAAATCAAGTGGTTATGCCACCTACCCTCACCTGTCCCTTATATGAAAACGCCTTAAACTTGACGTCAGGAAACAGCCGGAAAGGAAAGGAAAGCTGCCACTCGTGGCTCGACTGCATTGGGTAATAAAGAACATCAAACCTTACTCTTTATCTCACTTACAATTACTTGTTAATAGCTTCCAATCATCCCTTTTAGGTCACATTAAAAGTGCATGCATATTTATGTATGGTTGACTTTCATTTAAAAAGGCAAGGTCAGCTTTTATTGACTTTGCTTTTGCATGTTGGAGTTGACCACTTGAATTGTTAGTGTAATAAATTTATATTTTAACTTAATGTCCCAATAAAATATGTGCAATATTATTAAAAGTGTTAGAATATACATTTTGGGTTATGATTCGAAGGAACAACTATAGCCCATTTGAATTAAATTATTTTGCTTGAAACACCTGATGTCTGCAATAGAAAATATATGATTATTTCATTTTCTTATTTTGCCAGATTGAAAATTTTTTGGTTGGATTACAATTCATATTCCACCTAAAATCTTAGGAATTTGTTGATACTTGGAATATATTCGTAGACCAGGTTGGCTGATATGCTTTAAATTGATTTTATTATCTTTCCTAGTCTTTCTATGTCGTAAGGTTGAAACTTTCATCCAGCCGATTAATTGATTGAGTGTTGACATCATAAACACCGGCTCGTAGTGTGGTTGACTTCATAGCAAAAGAGTTAGTATATACTGTTCAATAAGTTTGATAAAATGGGACTAGCCTTGGGTTTGTTTAAGCGTAATAATAAGAGAGTCGGACTATGATTCAATTTTGATTATTTATTTATTTATTTTATCAAATAAGAGATTGTTAGTCTTTTTTTGTAATTTATTTACAAGACTTTTATAATTTTATTTATTTTTTTTTTAAATAGGTTTGTAATTGATTGGTATTAGTGCAAACTTAAAAACTCATTATAAAAAATACATTTGACTTGAAACAAGTGTCCTAATACAATTTAAATTTGACTCAAAACAAGTGCCATAATGTAGTTTGCTCAATTTTCTCCCCAAGGACAAATTTCTAATTCTACAGTTGATTAAACTATGCAATGAATGACTTTTATGTCATATTCATGAGTATTGATACACCATCAAATTCTTATCATCCATAATGAATCTCGAGGTATTGTACGGATTTCAAGATAAATTTTTTAGCGAAAATATTCAAACTTCAATTAAAAGACGTCTAGAGCTTTGATTTTAGCAAATTTATAATCAAACTGATTGATTCGAAGAGACAGACCCAACGATATCAAAATTGGTCCAATCCAAATCAAATTAAGCACGGATCAAGCCATTAAACCACATTTGAAAGCTTTTTGGGCATATTTAGAAGGTCAAATAAATGTCGAATTTGACGTGCTCATAGTTCAATCGAGTGCCTCGACAAGAAGAATCTAACGAGCCCGAGATCTCTCAATTCCGACATCGTTGAGAAACTCAAATGTCCATCAAACGACGTCCGATTGTGGAAATTTTTTTGGGTCGTCCGATCAAATTGATTCTTATTCATTCATGAATTGCAACTAAAACTTTATAAATAAAGCCTTTCTTTCCACTTGAGGGGGACCTAGAGCTTGATGCCTTGAGAATATTAAAGCTTGGAGAAGAAAATGAAGTTACGCATCACTTCGGCCGTCGTCGTCGCCGTCGCCCTTTGGCCAACTCGAGTCGTTGCCACCCTCTAACCAACTCTGGCCACCGCCACCTTCATTAGTCACCTCTTATTTCTTGTGACAAATTCATTCACATATCAATTTTGTAGGTTGAAAGATTGTGTAACCCTTTCTCACATGTGAGACAAAATGTTGTAACTGTAATCACTAAGTTATAGTGTATATCTGAGCTACACCATATGATTTTTTCACTTTTTCAGTTTCTTATGAAAAAATTTCTCGTGTCTCTACTAATTGTTTTCTTTCCTCTTAGAACATGCTCAACCCATACATAGTGCTAAGATGATAATCCATTATTCTATTACCACAATTTTTTTAGCGCGCATCAAATATCATCAAAACTCAATGCCCTTCCATGCATCAAAACAAAAACACAAGCATTTGTAAGATGAAATATCCTAATCATATATTGTTCTTCTTTAATTTTAGCTTCTAAAATCCTAAATAAAGAGCCTTCAAGCGTAAACAATTGCATTTAGTAGACACTACTTGCATTGAGCAGACAAATTAAACTTCAATTGGTAATGATTGCATGTTTGATTCATAAATACATAAAAACTTCGTTGTCATGCATGCAACAAAAAAATTATTGCGTACGAACACCGCATGCATGCAGATATGCATGCGACGTACGATCTATACCGTAGATCACAATAATCTACGATGATAATGTATTTCAGTGGCCCCATTTTAAATTTTTTTTTTAAAAAAAAATTAATTACATCTTCACCGTAGATCAACGTGATCAAAGGTATTGATCGAACACCGCATGCATCTTATATTTTTAATTAAAAAAATAATAAATAAAGTAGATATGGGCCAGCATTATCTCCCACAAATTGACATAATTACACTTTAAACCAATCATAAATGGTCCCGCAGCTGCTCCGCTTTCCGTTAGAAATTTTAAAAGCAGGAGGTGCTAAGCGCGAAACTTTATTAATTAATTATTGTACGGAGATGCTGCCTTCGGGGAAGAGGACGGACGGTGGGGACGAGCCGTAGTTTTCCGAAATCCAAAAGGGCTTTCTTGTCACTTTATGAGAGGAATCCGCGCGCCGATTAGACGGCGTGGAGCCCGAGAGGCACGAGCCGGAAGAGCGCAGCCGCCGGGCGGCTCGAGACAGTGACAGGTACGAGCGCCGCCGCCTGTCCCGTCGGAAGTTGCTTTGCTGATGAACGGCGTAAAAGGTCATAATGAGTACTAAGCTTTGTGCTTGCAAATGTACTGTTTTTCAGTGCTTAAATGCTTGCAAATGTATTGATTATGAATGCTAATATTTGTATGTTTATGTTGTGTGAAATATTTAAGTTTAAATTATGGATTGTTTTTGGTTGGTAATTGTGTTGAGTTGATTAAGAGAAATAATTGGTCTTTGTTAGTGGTTTAAGTTCATGTATAATTCTAACTTATAGGCATTACATGTGTAGTAGGCAACATTTTTGTTAAATAAATATGATATTATTGACTTAAGACTCACTAATGTTTCTCTTAGATGTCTTATTAATTACTTGGTGGGCCATTAATCACCGGCTAAGATCATGATCTATGAACCTTATGATAAAAATACTCATTTAGACTAAAAGAACACGATAATGATATTCTTAAGTTAGAGTTTTATTGTGTAGATATAGTTAACTATAGATAATTATGTCCACAAAAATATTTATCCCCCAAAACTTAAATTTTTTTATTAGTTCATATTATTAAAAAAAAAATCTCTTATATATATTTCAATAGTTTTCACACAATAATTTGTGTTCCATCATTTGGGATGGTACTTTTTTTCGTGAAAGGTTTAGCTTAAGCTTATATACATCAAGTGACTTTGTTATAAATCTTTTTTCTTTATGTTTTGGAGTTAAGATTGGAGGGAAAATTGGTTGGATATATTTTGTATTGCAAGCTGTGATAGTTGTGGGGCGAGCAACGGTGTTGGGAGTTATGGTCATGGGTGGGGAAGGTGAGGTTAGAGAATGTTGACATGCCAAAACTTTACCGACATAATTGTCGACCACAAGGAAATTTTGAATGGTCTCGCTGGTCTTGAGGCCTTCCCCTCGGTGGATGCCAAATTTGAGAGTTTCTTAGTGAATTCTTCTGATTGCATAGAAATAGCAAGCATGAGACTACTCCAGCTCGCCCTGGACAATGATCATCTCTACTTCGTTGGAAAATCTTACAACCACATGGGGTGATAGTTCAGAAAAAATTGAGTAAAGGGAAACAATGACATTTTTTTCATGTAAGTGAACTATTCTTCATTTTCTCCCCCAATTTCTGGTATGGCAAGGTTCTCAACTCTATTTTCTTTTCTCTAGAGAACCCATTGAGCGGCTCGCGCATGGTCGAAAGATAGTAGGTGCTCAAACCCGTATTGTCAAACACTAACTTGAAGATGATGTTTGCTGAGCTCTTGATGATGATGAGTATGATTTTAATATGGTAATTTGCGATTGGGATGGTGACAACCATAACTTCATTGTATAAGTTGCTCTTTGAGGGTAAGTCTTCATCATTAAAGGAGATGGGAGGGTGCGAACTGTGTCGTATTGTTAGGGCTTTTGCACACAATTCACCCATTTAAGACCTCTTCAAGCTGACTCAAAGGGATGAATCTCCTCAATTCTCTTCGAAGGTGGCATGAACTATATCGTCTATGTTTATCGTGTGAGCTCGAATCAGCTAGCTTGTAATTAATTTAACATGAGTTTTTCCCTATCATTGGATGGTTGTTCCGTGTGCTACGAACTCCTCCAGCATCCCAAATTTGATCAAATTTGATAAGGCTTTGAAGAAGTTGTCACTCTTATATGTCATGATTGTATGCACATTATTTTTTCTGGCCTCAGAGATATGCTTCGACTTTAATCAGGATTACTTTCTTAAAATATTTTTTTTTTATGGCTTTCACTATCTCAACTATTGAAACTCTTTGGAGAGTCATTGAGTATCAAGCGAAAATCGCTTCTCACATCGAGCTAGCAGCCGTTCAAGGCATCAAGCTCAATTTTTGGTGATGGGCTTTGTCGGTCTCCTAATTTTTCAAGAGTCATTTTGAATCTTTGAAGAAAGCTTTAGTAGGAGAGCAAGGTTTGTGTCTAGGTTTCCAACTTTTAGCGTGAACAATTCTCTTCCGTGGATGCCTATTGGTTAGCTCGTTCTAGG
>JXCR01135611.1:0-26625 GCA_002079205.1 Phalaenopsis hybrid cultivar | reverse complement strand
GGGGGGGGGGGGGGGGGGGGGGGCGGGGGGAGGGCTATGTGCTTTTGGTTGCTATAAATCTAGCACACAACAAGAAGGTCTTTCCTTAAATCCTTGTGTGAGGGTTTGCTTTAGCGATTGTGGGTTCTAAATTCCGAACCTCTAATATTTTCTTCTAAAAACAGGTAATAAAGGCACGTAAGGTATCGCTTTGTCTTTGACAAAGCTGTAGGAGAGTGTGAGAGCTCTTCTGGGTTTTCTGAGCGCTGACGAACTGTGTGACAAACATTTCCTTAAAATGTATGAAAAATGTGATTACTCCTATCTGAAAAAGAGCCCACATTTCATTATGTTGTTGATTTTGAGAAGATATACGATCCACTCAAAATAAGCAATGTCATTAGCCAGATAAGTTCATCACTTATAAGATTTAAGTGTTGGAATCTTGAATTGTTCCAATTGCTCGGTATTAGAGATACGTGGGGACAATGCATTTTCTGGCTGGTGTGATATGTCCAACGCAATATCAATCGATCTGTGTCGACCTAGTGCTATTCTCCCTCTCAAAAGCCTAGAGGACGCTATTATGCATTTGTGTCAAAACGTCCAATCAGAGTTGCTAATGATGTTGCGGATTCAATACTCACCTGATAAAAGATCTTAGATTTACTGGGCGGCAAACTCTTTATTGCATTCCATGTTGGCGTTAGTCCTCATGTTGTGAAGTCTTTTACCATGTATTGCTCATCCTTTTGTCGTTGGCATGATCCACAATTTTTTTAATGTTAAATTCAATATTATTTGTGACTCACACTCAAAGAATAAAGATATGAATATTAATGAATAGTGTACTATTTTCATAACATGTTCATCATAATTATAGAAAAGACAATACAATAATGATATTGTATTTTTACCCCATTTGGAGAGGGTCAATAATGAGATATTTCTGATATTTTACAAGGGTTGGTCTATCGTCTGATTGCCTTTTGGCTCGATCAACTAAATTTAGTTGATTTTGCTCGACTAGGTGTGCTCTGTCATATGGGCTTTATTTGCAAGGTTCAATCTGTTGATCCAACCTAGTTAACTCTGTTCAATTGGAGGGAAAAAGCCAGTCCGTTGGGAGGTCAAATTTATTGTAGAACCGACTTTTCCATTGGGTCGGTTTTCATATTAGTGGATGACTTATAAACTCCATTGTCTCAAATGGCTTACACTTGGATAGCTCGGTCGTCTTATTCTCTACCTTTTGGCTCGATCGGTTTTGACATAGTTGACTTAGTTCGTACAGCTTGGCCCATCCGATTAAATGAACCTCACATATCCTTATAGTGGATCTGCACCCATCGTATCCTGCTCTCCTTTTCGTTCATATGGCTTGACTCATCTGGTTAGACAACCCTCACAATCTCCTTGTTGTTGATTTGTTCCCATCGCATCATTCTCTCCTAATCCGTTAGATTTTCATGAGATTATATTTTTGATGTATATTAATGATATATTTTAAAATTTTAATAAAAAGCTATGCATTATCTATGAAATACTTCTAAACATTAATTAATATCCCATCCCATAATCCTGTCGTGATCCCATACATTTTGGTTCAGGTATCAAAGCTCCTCTGAACTCTGATCATCAGGGATACTCTTTTCAATATTTTATAAACGGCTTAATCCAGCGTAAATTAGCTGGGACGAAGAGGGCAAAAATGTAACTTGACTAGCCAACGTTTCCCCGCCTGATCCCAAGAAACGCGAATCCTGCCGCGAGCGTTTGGTCGAACCACCCGCAACTACCGCTTTTCTCCTCCTCATTTATACTTATTTATTTACTTATTTCTTAAATTACGAGCGCTATTTCTAAAGCCTATATCGTATTTAATAAATTCAGGAATCTATATTCTATAATTATAAATCATTTAATAATAACAATAATATAAGACGGAGCTTTTACCTTTTTCCGGTTTTCCGAGAACTCCCTCCCGTTTTGCGCTTCCCTCTCGTTTCTTCAGCTTCCCCTCACCGCCGGCGAGCCTCGTTTTTCCGTTCGAAATGCATCTCGTCGCCGCCGGGAACCGCCGTTTCATGGTGTGCGAGATCGTTTCTATCTTTGTTGAGTATAAAGACATCTGAATTTGCACCCCTACGCTGCCGGCACTTTGCCGTGGCTTTAAAGATTCGGATCTCGAGGAGATTTGGCGGTGAGAGGGTAATGTGGGATCGGTGATTGGAGAGGATGGCGGTTTTCTTGTGTCTGCCGTTGGGGAGTGCATTCGATGACTGGTTTCGGTCGTGAGGCGTTGGGTTTTATGTTTCGTTCTGTTCTCTTGAGTTGCTGGTTTGGCTTTCCTGATCGGCTCAGTGTGGAGGAGTTTGGTTTGGCTGAGATCGATATGAAACGGTGACAGCTGCAGATCTTACAATTCTTTTGCACGTTTTGCTTTTTTGTAGATTTGTTTTAGCGGGCTGCGAGTTTTTTTATTTTCGGATCCTTTCTGATTTTGATAACTTGATTTGTGCATTTTATAGTTCTTCCGTTATTGATGGATATCAGGGCTTTTCATTATTGTCATGACCAAGAATGTTTTTTCCACCTTACTATTTTTAGTTCGTGATGTTTTTTTTCTTTTTCTTTTTTTTTTGTTTTTCGTTTTTATCTTACGCTGCGTGGAAGACGGGGGAGAAAATCTCTGTTGCATTTCCTTTAACAGTTGATAGTACTTCACCTGCTGTAATTTTCTTAATTTTGCTGTTGAAATTATTGTACGTTTACGTAAGTANAAGTATTGTACGTTTACATAAGTGGAGTTTTAACAGTGGAAAATTGGAATTTCGCGAATACTTTCGCCGTTTTGTTAGAGCTAGGTTGTGCTAATGTTATTTTACATTATGTTGTTATACGCTTCTTTAATTTCATCTTGAGTTATTAGGAACTACTGAGAGTTGTTGATTTTATGGATTAGAAGATGTCATTCAAGCATTTGTAACTGGTTCAACGTTTTTAATGAATCTTGTTTTCTTATTGGTATTTTCGTACAGTCCGGTAGCTTATAGCTTTATTGTTTCATTTGTGAATCTTTTTTAAATTAATTCATGCAGTCTTCTGAGTTCATGATGCCTATTTAAAGTATAATACTTTATTGCACTGTGTTATTTGCCTATTTTGAAATGCATGCTCTATTGAATTTTGCTTTCTTCTTCCTTGTGGATTTTTCATAGCATTCCCTGTTTTTCTTTCCTTGGAAATGCAACCTTGACAAAGTTGTATCTTTTCATAATTTATTGATAAATTGACCCACGAAGTTCTTTATTTTCTTATCAAAATTTTTTATAAAGCTTACTTCTTTTGGTTTCTTGTACAAGCTCTTTATCCGTGGATTTTTTTTGGTACCAGTTCAATTTGCCTCTCGCTAGTAGACATAGGCTATTTTCTTAACCATTGTGTGTAGTTAATTTGATTTTTCTTCTTTGAATCCATGCTTCCCTATACCGAATGCTGCTATCTGTATGTAATGGCCCAGAGAGGTTTATTACACTTATTCATGAATTATGCTTGAAACAAAGTCACAACTTAAATTACAGACATTCTAAAATCACCATTTTTCGGTCGTTCTATTAGCTATAATGAATTGACTTTTTAACATTGCATCTTCCTATTGGCAGGTGGATGGCAGGCCATGTTTGTCTTGAGAGGTTAAAGTGGTTTGGAAATTTTGATGCCTAAGAGACTTCATCGAATGAAGTTTTGCGCTTTTACTGAAACAACTAATGCGGCAAGTACGTCTGCAAGTTGTGGAGGTGTTATGAGAGCCTCTATATCACGTGGAAACAGATTACATGGCATTGCAGATGCATTTTTCAATGGAAACACTCCTTCAAAAGATGCATACTCAAAGCACAAGGTTGAAAACTTTGATATGTCTTGCTTGGAATGGTTAGGTCAGATTCCAGAATGCCCTGTATTCAGCCCAACAATGGAGGAATTTGAAGATCCATTAATTTATCTCCAGAAGGTTGCGCCCATAGCTTCAAAATATGGTATTTTTCTATGATACGTGCTTGCTATTATTGCATGGCAGTGTACTCACTTTGAAGTAGTGTTCTGCGAGGATTTTCTCCATTCCTTACGTTAAAGTTTCTAAAGTTTGCTATGATGATGCAGGCCAAATGAAGATGAATATAAATATATGTTTTCCTGAAACACTTTTATTTCTACCTCTGTTGTTGTTTTAGTCAAAATTTCCCTTTTCAACTCATGTTCCGTGCTTTAAGATTCATGCTTTATTTCATTTGCAATTTTAATGGCATGTTAAAAATGTTTTCTTTCGTTATATTTATACTAGATGTCTTTATTTGGTAATTGTTTGCTGACCTTCTAAGTTCTATCTTGTTCTATTTTTACTAAATTCTTGGATTAATTTTCCTTCCATACATGCTCAAATGTATCTTGTGCTATTTTTACTAAATTCTTGGATTAATTTTCCTGCCATACATGCTCAAATGTAATACATTGCCTAATCCTTGGTTGAGTGTATTTCTATTTACATACTGATGGTAGACATCATTATCTCTATATTATTGTTTCTATCATCTTCTATCATTTATGACAGGGAATATACAGGATGGTCTGAAAAGTTTTATCATATTTGTGCCATTTGATCTTTGGCTAAATAATACTAACGATGATTAAGACTGATATCTCTCAGGTATCTGCAAGATAATTTCCCCTATTTGTGCTACTATACCTGCTGGTGTTGTATTGATGAAGGAGCAAGGTGGATTCAAATTTACTACCTGCGTGCAGCCTTTTCGTCTCTCTGAGTGGACTACAGATGACAAAGTTTCATTTTTTATGAGTGGAAGGTGAGCTTTATATCTCTGTAATTCCTACTTTTTGATACCTATGGTCAGCCCTGATATATCTCTGTTTTGTCCTAGGAAGTATACATTTAGGGATTTTGAGAGGATGGCAGACAAAGAGTTCGCTCGAAGATATTACAGTGCTGGATGTCTCCCTTCTAAGTATATTGAAGAGCAATTCTGGCGAGAAATTGCTTTTGGCAGGACAGAGTATGTTGAATATGCCTGCGATATTGATGGCAGTGCCTTTTCATCTTCCCCTAATGATCAATTGGGGAAAAGTAAATGGAACTTGAAGGTATGGATCTATTTTTCTAGATATGCTTTTCTTTTTTTTTTTACCAAAAAAATCAACAAAAATATGTCTTCACTTGTTGTCTGTTTTTTTTTTGTTTGTTTTAAAATGTATATATTTTTTAAATTTTTATTTGCTTCCAGAAGCTTGCTCGTCTTCCCAACTCTGTGTTGCGGCTTCTGCAATCTACTATTGCTGTAAGTGAACTTACAAGACTTTGCTTTTTTGCTTGTGTTCTTCTTTCATTTCCCTCATTAGAAATTTTTTCTACAATCATACTTCTTTATTTTTGCTGCAGGGAGTAACAGATCCCATGCTTTACATAGGAATGCTGTTTAGCATGTTCGCCTGGCATGTTGAAGATCACTTCTTGTATAGGTTTGCAGAGAAATATTCTGGATGTTGGTTATTGACCTCTCTTTTTCACTGTCAGAGTTGGTGGAATGATGTTTTATGGTCTTAAAAATATCTTGCAGTATCAACTATCATCACTGCGGAGCATCTAAAACTTGGTATGGAATCCCTGGTCATGCAGCTCCTGACTTTGAAAAGGTAGCGCAGGAACATGTCTATAAACGTGAAATTTTTCCAACTGAAGGAGACGATGCAGCTTTTGAAATGCTTTTGGGAAAGACTACCATGTTTCCTCCAAAAATTTTGTTAGACCATCATGTTCCTGTTTATAAAGCTGTACAGCAGCCTGGAGAATTTGTAATTACTTTTCCTCGTGCTTATCATGCTGGTTTCAGCCATGGTATGATATTGGTCTCAAACATATTTTTCCTTGCACAATAAATAACTGCCTGCTAAATTAACTTTTCTTTGAGTTCCCTTCAGGTTTCAATTGCGGTGAAGCTGTCAATTTTGCCACTGGTGATTGGTTTCCTTTTGGTACTGTTGCTAGTCGTCGCTATGCACTTTTTAATAGGATGCCATTGTTACCTTACGAGGAACTACTTTGCAAGGAAGCATCGCTTCTTCACAAGAATCTGACAGATTTGAACAGGAAAGATTCTGACTTTGGGATTGAAGAGTTGCACAACCAGAATTGTGTCAAGGCTTCGTTTGTGAACTTGATGAGGTTCCAACACCGTGCCCGCTGGTGGCTCATGAAGTTGGGAGCTCAGGCTTGTTATTTTTCAAATTTTCCAACAATTATGTTATGTGAAATCTGCAAACGTAATTGCTATGTAGCCTATGTCACGTGTAATTGCTACAACAACCCCATCTGCCTTCATCATGGTATTATTCTTCATGCTGCATTTTTTTTTCATCTATATCTTGATAGTCTTCATAATAGTTCTGTGTCTGATCTGTTGCAGAGAATGAGATACGAAGCTGTCAGTGCGGCTCTAGCCGCACTATCTTTTTAAGGTCAGATCTTTTAGAATTTGAGACTGTAGCAAAGAAATTTGAGCAAGAAGATGGGATAACAGAGTTGGAAAAGCAATTACTGGAAAATGATTGCATTTCAACACAGCTGACTGCCTTTTTTTGTCCTGAAGAGGATGGTTATTGTCCGTATTGTGAAATTCGATTTGAAGAAGGTTTCAAATGTGAGACTAAAGTAGAGTGTAAAACAACTTCAGGATCAAGTTTTCCTTCGCCTAAAGGATGTCTTACACTGAATGAAGTAAGTTTCTCATTCTTTCTTTGCCTTATGAAGTAAAGGACGTGCTGTATTAACCTTGCCACAAATTTTTGTATACCATTAATGAACTAATGTCATACTTGTCATACTGCAGCCATGTTCTACTTCAGATAGAATGAACACTTTTCAGAAAATTTCCCAGAGTGAGATAATTTGTCCGCATAGATCCGTTGAATCAAATACATCTGAAATGTATATAGGTGGATATGATACTGGTTCTCACGCTGCACTTGTACAAGATATTGATGATTCGGACTCTGAAATATTCAGGATTAAGCGGAGGCCTGTTATTAGTTCTGGGGAAAAAGATGGAGTAGATTCAAGGTTTCCTGAAAAACTGGTAATTAATGATTCTGTGTTTACTGTATTTTCTGTTTCTTTCCGTTATTATGTGTGTTTCCTATAAGCTAGTTGGATATTTTTCAATGCTCTTGTGGAAGGAAATGCCATTACTCTCTATTAGCAGTTTTGTCAGGGCCATACAAGCTGCATTGATTTTGGTGATTAAATTTATGCTGTTTTCTAAGTGCCAATAACCTAACCCTCCTGAAATCATCTAATAAGAGAGAAAAAAAAAATGCAATGTTGTATGTGTCCAGGAAGCCAAATGCTCCAATGTTGGAAATCAACCTTAAAAGTAAAACCCTATCCAAATACGAAATATTCTTGCAAAATACTAGATTGAAAAATTTGAAAGAGCACTAGCAACAAAAAACTTGTGGTTTCTTTCTTTTTTTCTTTTTCAGCTGTTCAAACATAATTTTTT
Source organism: Phalaenopsis hybrid cultivar (assembly GCA_002079205.1). NCBI lineage: Eukaryota > Viridiplantae > Streptophyta > Magnoliopsida > Asparagales > Orchidaceae > Phalaenopsis > Phalaenopsis hybrid cultivar. Next base: position 19,072 of record JXCR01135611.1, on the reverse strand, counting down.
TTTAAAAAAAAACTAACTATTCTGCTAGTGGAAGTTTATTGTCGAATACGATCGGATTAAGCTTGGTTGTCTGATAGTACAAATTTTTAGATGTCTTTATTGCAATCAATTAAAAAAATATTATTTTTACAGTGGGTTTGGGAGTGTTATTTCATATTATAAGGAAAAAAATGTCTTACACAGTTACTACTCATGCTATGAAAATTTTAATATATGGATTGCAGATTGGTCACTCTCAACAGTGGTCAGAACATGTTTTGTTAATTCCATCAAAAGGGAAGACATTCAATTGTGTACATATAGTGCTTAATCAAATCTTTTTATCAATCAACCAAGTCACTTGAGATAAAAATGGTGCTATTTGTCAGTTTTAGGACTTAAACTTGGGGATGATAATTGGCAATGCTGAGATGTGTTGAATATTTTATCTTCTAATGAATAGTCATCTAGTAAGGTACTTGTTTAAAGTACGAGTGTATCAGTCAGAATCCCCTCTTTCCAAAATTTATGTACTTCAAATATAAATAGTGACGTCTGGCTTTGAGTATTGCTCAGGGCACTTGAGATTTAATTTCTTCTTATTTCACCAGTAAAGTCAAAAGGTATTCAACATAAATTCTTTCATTTGGTAAAGCACTCATTATTTTTTATCTAAAACATACTAATTTTCTCAACTTTATGCTTTAGTCCATAGCAACATGCGAGGAATTTTTATAGTAAGAATTGTTAAGATTTAAAATTTTGCAATGATTGGCAACGTAGTTTTTATTCTTGAGGCAAGACATAGGTCTTGAGGCTTTTCGAGGCTCAAGCCTTATAATCAGGGTATTGAATAAATAAAAGATATGAAATAAGAAGTATTATGCCTTCAACAAAGTAAGTTAAAAAAAATTCAAAGTAAAATTATCATAATAACTCCCTTACTATTCCCAAATCAACATTAACAAATATTTTAAGCCACTAAATTTACAACTATTTGATTCAAAAGTCTTCGCAACTCTTATCACTAGTGGCTTTTCATTTGAATCATCAATATAATAAATTGCTTTCTTTCCTTCATCTTCTTATAATTTTTCTCATTTTTATCTTAACCATTTTTCTCTTCCATAAGCAAGTAAATTAATAAGATCATTAACTAATATTTAAAGCAATAACCATGTTGATGGTTGGTGCAGGTGCATTGTAAATATCATTCAATACTACAATCACACACGACAACACAAATAATATATATGCAGTTTAATCACAATAAAAATCATTTCAGTATAAATAGTTTTATATTTTAAAATCTTTAAGCTGCTAAACCGTAATAATAATATAAGTATAGGTATCACTCAAGTAATAAATGACTCTTATGGAGTCCTAAGTATCGATCCCACAGGGAGTTAAAAATTTTTATGGTTGGAAATTCACACAAAAGGAAGGGTTGGAAATACTCTAGAAAATAGCCATTAAAGGCTTTTCATAAGGAGAAGAGCGCATAAGGAAGGTGTAACAAGGGACCAGTGGTTTTGTCGCCCCCTCTATAGGCCTCCTGGTCTAATTCCAGTTGGGGCCTGAACCGACGCCTTATGCTAGCCAGTTTAGCTGGCTGGCCTTCTCGCACGCGTCTGGGGGATTTTCCCGTACCTGCGCGGGATGGAGCCGCTCCAGTGTCAAGCTCCCTGGGTTTAGGGAGCTTTGACCTTATTCGTTGAAGTTCTGGTTTTTTCCTTCAATCTTGGTGGCACTTGGATCCCCCTGTCGGTTGTACTGTCCTCCAAACCATCAGAGGAGTTTTCCCCATTTGCTTTGAGAGCACTTGTCCATATCGATTTGTTCTTTTGAGGTTGTGGGCCACACTTGTAATGCTGAATCTTCCCAAAATAACCCATGATCGGTTCAATTGAGCATGCAATGAGTGATATGAACGTTCCCGCATGGCAGTGACACTGTTGGTACAACGTCGACCTGACATACCCTCGGTCGTATCTGTCCTGTATTTGGAGCGGGTGTCTCGGTCATCTCATCCGGTGTCATCACTAACACTGATCCCACTGGCGCCGAGCTACTGGTTAGGGCTCTTGTGATCTCAGACTCCACCGAAGGAAGCAGAATGATGCACTTACCATCCGTGGTGAAGGAGTGTATTTCTGAATTCATCCGTGGTGAAGCAGAATGATGCACTTACCTCCGGGAGGGATTCATATATTGTATTTCAAAACATCTTAGTTTGTCTTCTTCATCGTTGAAAGTCTCCCCATGAAAGGTAATCAGATTGTCATTTCTTTCTCCCCTTCGACTCTCCCGATCCCGGTCGAAGGTAACTTCATCTCGTGTTAACACTTTAATCTCCGCAAGTCTCTGTCGAAGAAGACGAAGCTTTCGTCGTATCTTTTATCAGATAGACTCGAGCGCACTTCTTTTTGGTGGCATGGCTAGGATTTAGGGTTACAGAGATGAAAGAGGGTAAATATAATTGGTTTAAGGTTGCTGATTTTAAGAATTAGCAAATGGGGAATTAGTGTTGGGGATATATAATAGTGGAGGGGGTAATTGTCGGCTGGAAAGAAAATTTTTGGGCTAAGACAGATGCTAGGAAATCCCAGGGTAGGACTAGAGTTAAGCTGACTCTGATACCAAAAGATATCAGAACTAATTAGGATTTAATGGAACACGAAACGAACTTTTATTAATATAGAAATAGAGTTACAACACAACACAATGAAAAAGAAAAAAACAATGATAGATCAATCTTCGGTTAGGACTGGAATAGTAGATTTGAGAGCGGGGGTGGCATTGACAACATAGTGAGGGAATATGGGAGGGTTGGTGGGTGCGAGGTCTGTTAGGAAGGGTTTGGGGGCTGGACAGCGAGAGTGGCTACAATAAAATGGTTGTCATGGGGCTGGTAGGCAGTCCAGAGGGCTGAGACGATCCAATTGATGGCAGTAATGGGGGCGACCTAGAGTGGGGAGGGTCTGATGGAGTGGAAATCAAGTAGAAATGCGGGCGAAGAGATTCAACAGGCTGGGAAGGGTTCTGACAACAAGGTAGGCTGTTGGAAAAGGTTGGTTGTGTGCTGAGAGGAAATTTGGCAAGTTGGACAACAAAATTAGGATGTTTAGGAAGGAAGGCTAGGTGCTGGGGTGAAGTATCGGAAGACCGGCAGCTGTGGAGAGGGGAGGAGAAGGGTGAGATAGGGTAAGAGGGAACACCACTACCTCAGAGTAGGATACAGTTGGAGCACCTTTATCTCCTTGGAGACAACCCTAAAGCAGGAAGAACATCTCCACACAGGCATCCAAAATCTGAAAACAACAAAGATTGCCCTAATTCTCTGAAAACAACAAAGATTGCCCTAATTCTCTGAAAACAACAGTATGTAGACTCCAATTGGAGGAGAAAAGGAGAGAGGTAGGAAGAAAGCTTCCACACAAAAGGAAGGGGTGGGATTAATCCAGAAAATAGCCATTAAAGGCTTTTCATAAGGTAAAGAGTGCATAAGGAAGGTGGGAGAAGGGGCTGACGGATTTACCACCCCCTCTATGGTCCGTCCAGGCCGTCGCCCAGCTGAATCGGCTGGCTTTTCCTACACCTGCACAGGATGGAGGTGTTCATGCATCAGCTGAGTAACTTAAAATTGTTCCAATTATTATTTTCTACTAGTTATGTGAGTTTCAGTCTACTATTTAGATTAAACAAGACGCACTCGAGTTAATTGGGTTGTGTTAATCTAAAAAAATGCTTTTTTCATATAATAATTTAGTTAAGTGGGTCTAGTTTGGGTTAAGTGAGTCAGGTCAAGTTATATTCGGGTTAGATATTTTGACCGACATAATAAGCATACTTGTTTTGGTTTTTAGATTGATTTAATTTTGAGTCAGATTTGACTGTACTCGTCAACCCAAATTGACACCTGAATATTTGTACCTTTAGCTATATAAATTTTTATAGTAATCTTTTTTTGATAATTTTTTGCGGACTTGTATTAGATTTATTGTTCTTGCTTTTTCCTCTATTGAAGAAGTCAATATGAAGATATTTCTCTTGCAATTCTAACGGTGTAACTTCATTGTTATTTTCCACAAATCATTTATTATTCGACAACATATCTTACAAATTAATGGATCTTCGCATTTTCCAAAATAACTTCTTCAAATATTTATTTTTTAATCTTTAGGCATTAGATAACATAAAAAAGTAAGTTCATTCTGAGGATAGTTAAACAATTTCTCCTTTTGGTATGAGCATGGTTATTTGTACTCCGATTTCACTTGTACCCCGAGGTTTTTGCTAGCGATGTCTTGAGGCACACTGGAAAATGACTTGTTAAAATGAGTAAGGAATGCAATATCAGGCATATCCTGCAGTCTATTCTCCCACACTTCATAGTTTGGTGGAGATGGCCAATAATGTGTATATTGTCACCTTCAATGATTAATCTTTTAACTTCGAGCATCTAAGGATCCATGAGGTCGAAATAAATACTTGTAATTCCACTTGTGCACTATCCCAGTGCTCCAATTTGTTACCAGCAGCTAATAAGCATTCCCTGGTCTTATTTTTGATGATGGCTGTGCTTGCCATATGTAATAAAGTTGCACACTTTTGTGCAACTCTAACTCTGTAGAATAGTTTTATTTTGAGACGGGGTTTTGAAACCCATGCATTGTATCCCTGTATTTGTGATGATAGGTCTAGTCAGATAATGATTAGCGGCCTACCTTCTGTAATTTATTTGATATTTTAATAAAACGCTACATGCACTTTTTCAGAATTTTGATAGCGAATTGTTGTAGATTTAGATTGCCTTCTCAAATATGAATCCACCATTCAACTTACATAATATATAAATTTGGTGGAACATAGTCATTTAATGCTAGAATTCAACTTGGTAAAATTTTGCTGCTGTACTTTTATAAAGTGCTGCTGCAGGTTGAAGATCAGTTGTTGACCTCTGAGCTGAATTAGCTATTAATCTATCCATAAAGTGGTACAAATAAACTTCCCAAATTTTCTTATAATAGGGCTTAGCTCCTCCTAAAATATTTGCTATTAACTTCGTTGCATCATTAACTTCATTCTAAATTAAATCCGTAGTAGGTTTTTTGTTCAAATCAACAATTTTCAAAATATTTGTTGTGGTATATAGAATAAAATAGAACGATTGACGATGAAGCGAAAAAATAGAACGAGAAAATTCACACAAGAAAATAACAACACAGCGGAACACAGATTTACGTGGTTCGGCAAATTGCCTACGTCTACGGAGTTGCAAAAGATTTTACTACTTGAGAAATTTACACTAGTCGATTGTCTCGACTTACAAGTGAGATCTCTCACTTCCTTGCTCTCTTCTTCTCTCTCTACACCGAGATACATCGAAGAAGATAAACTTACAAGAGAAATAAACCCAATTTCCTTATTTCACGTCTGTCACAAGCCACCAAGAAGAAGGCAAAGGAAAACAATTTTCTTCTTCTTCATTCTGCCGCAATGAACTACTGCTTGCACTTCTCTTCTATCCCAAGGAAGTCCGAAGAAGAACACAAAAAAGGCCGTGTGTGAAACTAAATCTTAAGGAGAGTCGCTTCTTTTATCGTGAAACAACAGGGAGCGAAGGGATGCTTCACTTCGCGGCAGAGGAAGGCTGGAGCGGTTGGCGCTATTTGCGAATCGACGCTAGGCGAAACGGGAGTTGGGGTCGCGACCTTTCATGATCGGGAGTGAGAGCGGGGTCGCGATGTTTCGCGATCGGGAGTGGGAACGGGAGCGGTCGAACCAGGCTCCAAAACTCAACAATATGAACTAATAAGGGAAGATTAGAATGAATTGCACATTCATCTAGAAATATTTCAGAAATACTTGATTATTTTTATAATCATTATAAATCATAGCAGGCTTTTTGTTCAAATCAACCATTTTCAAAATATGAACTAATAAGGGAATCTCATTATAAATTAAATTCATAGTAGGTTTTTTGTTCAAATAAACCATTTTTGAAATATGAACTAATAAGGGAAGAATAGAAAGAATTGTACATTCATCTAGAAATTTTTCAGAAATATTTGATTACTTCTACAATCACAAATTCTTCTTGGATTTTAATACACAACACTTGCACTAAAAAAGGACTTCCGTTGTGGAAAATCCCCACAGAATAAGGTTGCATGTAACTAAAAAAACAACTAATACTGAGATCCCATAGCAACACTGTAGATGTCAATTTTGAATTATTCCCTACTAGTGATGATTGTCCGCAGAGACAGCAGGTCACCAAATCTTTTCCACTGCCAAAACCCTGGGTCATATAAAGTTTAGTTCTACTACATTGGGATCTCACCTCCAGTGATTGCTGTGCGAAGCATGTGTTTGCTTGTGTAGATTGGGTAATTAGACGGCGAACACAATTGAGTTTGATAAGGATGAATTTCAATTCTATTCTCTTAATATTTACACATTTTCTTCTCTAAATTTTGCTTCATGATTTTCGTTACTAAATCCTCCTCAGACAGACTAATAAAATCTTCTTGTTTTGTTTATCAGTCATTCAAACGGTTGAAGAAGCAGAGTTTCGGGCCACCAAAAGAAGTTCTTGGTAGAAACTACACCGGCCGTGTTCACTCGACTCCATCGACGATGAGGCATCATCATCACCCCTTACAATCCAAGTCATATAATAAGCCTAGGCGGAGAGAGAGTCCTCCACACCATTTACCAGTTTCCAGCACAGAACTAACTTGTGTAGACCTTGGTCCAAAGCGGCTAAAAGTTAAAGACCCCTCTTCATCTAACACCATTGTTAATCAGAAGAGCAGTTACCGCTGTAGATTTTCTGAGAGCGATGAGAAGGAAGACATCTCTCTCAGAGTTTGATGTGATGCTGATGGGTTACTAACATCCTCTTTAGATCAGATTGAGTCCACATAATTGATTCTTTGTGCAGGCCTCAAATTATGGCTCTGGCACCACCTGATTTTTAGTCTATCAAAGATGTTGCACCCTATTTTCTCGTTTTTTCTTCTTTTTATAATTTGATTTTATGGCTCCTTTGTGTAGAGGGGGGGTCTTTAACCTTGGGATTCTCAGAGTGATTCTGGGGATGGCTTCAACTTTAAAATTTGTTGATATTAGTTGGATTACTGTAGGTAGGTCATCCCTGCCACATTGTCAGTTTTACTTAATTCCTTTCAATTCTTTTGTACAGCAAAATCTGTATATTGGGATTGAAATGCGCGACTTTGGGATTTGATCAGTGTTCTGTGTGATTCTCTATTTTCTTGCAATGCTGAATATCTCATGCAAAGATTGAAAAGAGCCACCTTTCTCTTCTAATGCCCTATTATTCTCTCCTGAAACATTTCCTTTAACTTGAAGCCTTAAAATTCCTAAAGCAATTCTACTATGCCCAAGATTATCTTTGGCTAAAATCGCTTCCACAGCCCTAAAGTTGTCTACTTGTTGAGTTGTATTATAATTATGATTTTTAATTAGAATGTTATGATCTTTATTATGATTATTATAGCATTAATTGAAATCAAAGAATGTAGGCCTTACACAAATTTTGGTTCTTGCACCATTATATTTTCAAGTAAAGAGTGTGATTTTAAACTCTTGTATCACATATGTGAGAGCCCTCCATATTAAATATTAGGAAAAAAAAAGAAATGTTTTACACAGTACTATGGATGTATTGGAAGCTATCATGATAGTCATCTATTTAGAGCCTTGGTTGACTATGTTATAAATGAATTCAAGTTCTATGTGGCTAAAAATCACATGAGCTAATCAATCAAGTCAAATCATTTACTAAAGATAAGAAAAAAATTGAGATGATGTTTTGCTAACTACATTATAATTGAAGTCATTTATAATACAAAATTTGTAAATATAAAATAAAACATAAAATTTGGTTCTGCCCTACAAATTCAATTGAAGGGAATAAATTGGAAGAAGGGCAAAATGAGATTTTCCTCCCTAAACTCTCCTAATCCATCCTCATCCTTTTCTACTTGTACTTAAGGGATAATTACATAAAGACCATCCAAAATATAAATATTTATAAGTGAACCACCCAGATGATTTTTATTTTTATATTTTAATATTATAATTGTTTCATAAGTAAAAAAAAAAGGATAAAACATTTGTGAATTTATTAGAGCATATAGTTAGGGTTGTCAAAATGGTTCGTGAATAGCTCGTATTCAACTCGTTAAATAGCTCATGTTTGATTCATTCACTAAACAAATGAGTTGAACATAAACAAATTTTTTGCTCTCGAATATATACGTGTTGAACATAAATAAAGTTTTGTTTTTTTGTATTCGATTCGTTTTTNGCCGAACACAAGCATAATATTGTTCATTCATATATATATATATATATATATATATATATATATAATTGATGAGTATTATTTTTAAATAGTTTTATTGACTACAAGACGATGCAGATTTATAATCACTTAAAATTATTAATTAAAAAAGTAAAATAAATATAACTAAAGTATAATTAAATGATTATCTTAATTTAAATATTAAGATTTAGATATCTTCCATAATTCAAACATTTTAAGAGCGCGTGACTAAGGTTACTGAAATGACTCGTTTGCAAACAGCTCGTATTCCGCTAGTTAAGCAAACTAGTCGAATACCAACAAAAATTTTGAGCTTGATGTAAACTAGCCAAACATAAAAATTGATTTTTTTAAAGGAGCTGTGCAAAACTTGGGCTCGCTCAAGATGGGCTCTTTTACACCCCAATTTACGCTCCAGTTGAATTTTTATTGCAGCTTTTTCTCTCAGTTTGTTTCAAAAAACCTACTGCTGGTTTCTGTATCGTCGTGAACGCTGGAGGACGATGCCGATTTGTGCTGCCGGCGCGGACGGGCTGTTAGTTGTCCCGCGTAGCCACTTTGTCGCCTCCGGGTTCAGGTCACCGTCTCCCGACATTAAATTTCTCCCTTTCATTCCAATTGACTCCAGGACGTCCTTCTTCAACAAGGTACTGCTCAATTCATCGCCTCCTTGTTCCAAACATTTTTGCAACGTGGCTAGTCGCGATACTATTACGTTAGCTTTTTTTTGGAATGGAATTGCTGTACGTATGCTACATTTATCATCATTTGCGTGATTAAGCTTTGTAATTGCACTGTTAGGTTTCATCCCTTTGGGGAGTTATGTTTGCTTCTTCGCGTTTTTGTCCGAGGAGAATGATTTGAATATTCGTTTGTGACGATGATATGATTCTGTAATGCAAATGTTTCCATGTTTTTTGTTATTGCTGAATAGGATCCGATCCTATAAATCATGCTATTTGATGATTAGCTACTGACTGATTGATCAAGAACAAGATGCTGAACCTTTAGGGCTTGTGTAGAATTCCTTCCTGCATATAAAACCATGAGGTGGGTTCAGCTAGGATTGGGTAGAGAGAGAGAGAGTGAGTGAGAGAGAGAGAGTAGCTGGAGGGTTCGACTAGAAGGGCAAGGGAGAGAATAGAGGAGGAGAAGAAGAGAGTAGAAGGAAGAAAGAAAAAACAGCGGGCAAGGAGGAGGGGATGAGAAGGTGAATAAAGAAGAGGAATAAGAAGAAGAGGAGGTGACCACTGGTGGCAGTGGGTGGCTTGCCTGGTGGAGATGTGAGGCCGAGAGTGAGAGGTAGAGAATGCTAATGTTCGAAGTTTCAAAAGATTTCGAGTAGATTTTTCAGCTTTCTCATCATACATTGCGACAATATGGACATTTTTTAGGCAATTTCAGCATTTCGGATTTTTGGCAGAGTTTGTTTTGGGGAATAAGCAATGCTTAGATGATTTCAATTGATGCCAAGTAGAGTTTTGTCCAATACAATGACCATTGTTCATCATTCTCTATCACTGCTGTGCATTCAACCACGTCCATGTGAGGTTTGTATTGTGGTCGACTCGTAAAAGAAAGAAAGGAAAAAAATGGAAGGATTAAAGGAATAAAGACTCGATGTCAGTGATGCTTGAACTATTGTTTGGTGGGAGGAGCTTAAACTTGTGGGTGTGGTTGGCGACAGAAGCCCTCATGAAGAATAGAATAGCTTTTTTTGGTTTTATTTTTTTTTGTTATTGCGTTAAAATCTATTTTTTTTAAAGCCCAAAATTTCATAAATTAAAAACTGCTATTAAAGGGCCAATTAAAATATTTTAAAAAGTCCATCACATTGTCAAACAGACTCTATAGATAGATGCAGTTCAAAACCCTTGCTGAAATTGGTTTTGGAATGTTAACATTCAAAAATCACTCCTTGATCAATTGAGGCATGGGTTTGAAAGATCAAGAAAAATTTAGGTTTTTAATCTTTTTTCTAGTGCCTTGGGATGGAATGGATTCCAAGGCATAAATTTTGAAAGTATTTTAAACCATGGTTCCGATTGCAACTAGTAAACCTTTTTAAGTATCTATTGCATATAGTAAGCAAACCAATAAATTAAAGTATCATACTCCATTAGGTAACTTGAACAAGTAGTGTAATTGCAGTTCACGTTAAATATAAACTAAAGAGCTCCAATAGAGCTTGGGAGTCCTGGCCATGTGTCAAGTTGTATTTAAGGTACAAGCCAAAATACAAACAAAGCAACTATCAAAGGACGAAGCAGCACAAAGATTTGTGAGGTGTAAATCATTTCTCCAACTAGTTGCATAGAAATCTAGGCACATTTGCATACAATATCAAATATTGTTTCAAAAAGGGAAGTTATTGAATGAAGCCCTTCAAATTTTTATTTGCATTCTCGAAGTCCTATTCTAAAAGATAAATAGCTTTGTTTACTAATACACCTTTATCAAACCTTTCAAAATGAATGTCCTACACACTGAGTGGATATGGCGTCCATTTTTGGCGCTTCAAATTTAAAGCACATGTAAGATCATATATAGTTTAGGTATTAGGGAGCTACTACATGCATCAGTTATCCTAAACTTTGAAAGTCCTCCCTCCTCTGCCTTGACAATAGTCTGCAAAGCTAATCTTAGTTCTTTGGTCTCTAAATTGTGAGATTTGCTTAGCCAGTTAGTTAGATGAGGTTGTTAACTATTTTTCTCATACTTGGATGCACTTTGGTAGACCTTTCCACCATAATCGCACTTGTTAATTTTATTTTTTATGGCTTATTTACATGTTTGTAATACTAGTTCCTTACCCTATCCTAGGCTTTGTTGCCATCCTGTTTGCTTTTTTAGTGGAATTTATCGCAACGTGACAAATCTCTTGCTGTGTTAGTGTTACACAGTTTTTGTGTTTAGCTTCGGCTTTAAGAATATAATGTCATTAAGCTTTCTCTAATTGTTGGAAATGCAAGATGTGAGCGTTGAAACAAACACATTGAAATTTTTGGTTTTGATATCACTTCATTTGTTTTCCTTTTGTAGTTTCTTATTTTTTATTTTCTCAAGTTTATATTGTTGCTAGACATGCCTATTTGATGATCCTATGATGAATGGGTTATGCTTTCCAATGTTTGTGTTGGGTTGCTCTATTTCTTGTGTATTGTTTTTATTTAGTTCAAGCACTAGTTCCTTGGTTTATCCTCCCTGGTTTACTATCTCACTGTGGGCTTGCTAATTTTCTCTTAATTTTTGCGTTCATGCAACTGAATACTTTTAGTAGTGCTACTGATTGGGAGGTTTTTTTTTTTTTTTTTTTTCTGATTTTTAAAGTTAGAATGATTAAATCCCTTTAGCTGGAGACACTATTTTTGTCGATTGGATTAGAGATCTTTTTATTTTTTCTACACTATGGATGGACATGAGATGTTTTTTTTAGGCAATTGTTTTATGATTTTGCCACTATAGCTAGTGTTAGAATCTTTAATGTGTTGGTTTCTTATCTTGTTTCTGAGATTTGATTTATGGACTTTGTTAGGCTACTAATTTCGGATCTTGTGATCTTGAGTCTATATTGGGGGATTCTCAAGGAAATAGATTTGTATGGCTGTGTGTTTTTTTTTAAATTAAATAAGCCATAACATAATTATTTAATTTATTATTTAATTTATGATAGAGAGTTTTTTGTTGTTTTGTGCAAAAACTTCAATGTTGAAGATATTACTTGTTACTTAGGATATTGTATTGTAATTATCAAGCCTTAAAGTATATAAGCTCACAAAATAAATTATGATAGATATGTTAAATAGGTTGAATTTATGCCAAAACACATTTTTGTTCTGAATTACAGTCGGGGTTGATAATAAGCACATTGATGCACTAAATAGGCTTAATATTATTTGTAAAGGTGTGCATTAATTGGTTTAAACCCAAAAATCAAACTGAACTGAACCGAGTATATTTAGTTGATTTGGTTCGATTTATTAAATGGCGATTCAACTTTTGGTTTGAATTAAGAAACGTGTTAAGCCTTCTCTTTTCAGGTATAAACATTAAAAAAGGATTTACACACCTTCTCCTATTCCGCATAAGCCTTGGGAAGATATTAGTATAGATTTAATGTTAGGACCATCATGGGAGTTGGAAACGTGTTTTCATACTTTTCATTGGCAAATAGTACATAAGCATGGTGCATAGGTAATAATGTAACAAATACTATTTTAATTGCAAAACAAAATACAACAACAACAAAGCCTTAATCCCACTACGTGGGGTCGGCTACGTGAATCCTTTTTCTCCATTGCGTCATATTTAGTGTCATATTTTCATTTAGTTCTAGTAAATTAAGATAATTTTTTATACACTAAGCCCAAGTCTTCCTAGGTCTACCTCTGCCTTTCTTAGGACAAGTTGAATCTAAAACATCTACTCTCCTAATCTGATCATCAGATGGTCGACGTTTAATGTTACCAAACCATCTAAGACGACTTTTTCTAATTTTGTCCGTCACAGGAGCTACACCAACACTATCACAAATATATTCATTTCGCATTTTGTCTCTAAGTGTAAAGCCACTCGTCCACTTAATCATTCTCATCTCGACAACACTTAACTTATTATTATGCTTCTCTTTTAAAGGCCAACATGATCATTCTCATCTCGGCAACACTTAACTTATTATTATGTTTCTCTTTTAAAGGCCAACATTCGTCATTCTCATCTTGGCAACACTTAACTTATTATTATGCTTCTCTTTTAAAGATCAACATTCAACGCATTCTCATCTCGGCAATACTTAACTTACTATTATGCTTCTCTTTTAAAGGCCAACATTCAGCGATTCTCATCTTGGCAACACTTAACTTATTATTATGCTTCTCTTTTAAAGGCCAACATTCAGCTCCATAGAGTATTGCAGGTCTTACCACCATTTTATAAAATTTTCCTTTCAGTCTAAGCGGTACTTTTCTATCACACAAATGGCCTGAAGCATTCCTCCACTTCAACCAACCAACTTGAATTATACTATTAACATCGCCATCTATATCACCATCACTTTGAACAACAGACCCAAGATATCTAAGTTGTTCACACTTTTTAATAATTTGATCACCCAAAGTCACACTTCTGTCACTAGAGCTACTACTGCTAATTACATTCCATGTATTCAGTTTTAGTTCTACTTAAACGAAGGCCTTTAGACTCCAATGTACAATTACATTCCATGTATTCAATTTTAGTTCTACTTAAATGAAGGCCTTTAGACTCCAATGTAGTTCCTGGGCTTTTTCTCTCGTTTTATCCTCGCGAAGGATAACATCAGCAAAAAACATACACCAAGGTACATCCTCCTGTAGACGTCCAGTAAGACCATCCATAACTAAAGCAAAAAGATATGGGCTTAAAGCCGATCCCTGATATAATCCAACAGAAATAGGAAAATATTTGGTTAATCCTCCTTCAGTTTGAAAACAAGTAACAACTCTAGTGTACATATCTTTAATGACTTGAATATAAGTCATATCAACACCACAAGTAACAACTCTAGTATACATATCTTTAATGACTTGAATATAAGTCATATCAACACAAACAACTTTAGTATACATAGCTTTAATGACTTGAATATAAGTCATATCAACACATTTCTTCTCAGGAACTCTAGTATACATATCTTTAATGACTTGAATATAAATCATATCAACATCTTTCTTCTCAAGAAACTCTTCAATAATATCTTGGAACCTTATCGTAAGTTTTTTCTAAATCAATAAAAATCAAATGTAGATTCTCCTTATTATATCGAACCTTATCGTAAGCTTTTTCTAAATCAATAAAAATCAAATGTAGATTCTCCTTATTATCTATGACTTGAATATAAGTCATATCAACACATTTCTTCTCGAGAACTCTCCAAAGGATATCTCTTAAGTTCTAAATCAATAAAAATCAAATGTAGATTCTCCTTATTATCTCTTTTATTATCTCTGAATCGTAAGCTTTTTCTAAATCAATAAAAATCAAATGTAGATTCTCCTTATTATCTCTGAACTTGTCTAAGTCATATCAACACATTTCTTCTCGAGAACTCTCCAAAGGATATCTCTTGGAACCTTAGCATAAGCTTTTTCTAAATCAATAAAAATTAAATGTAGATTCTCCTTATTATCTCTGAACTTCTCCATCAAACCTCTCAATAAATGTATAGCTTCCATTGTGACCTGTCCGACATAGATCCAAATTGATTATGAGAAATCTTTGTAATATCTTAACCTATGTTCAATTACCCTCTCCCATAATTTTAAAGTATGACACATCAACTTAATTCTTAACCTATGTTCAATTACCCTCTCCCATAATTTTAAAGTATGACACATCAACTTAATTCCTCCATAATTTGCACTCTTGTGCATCCTCTTTATTCTTAAAAATGGGGACCAAAATACTCTTCCTCCACTCCTCAGATATCTTTTTAAAAAATTTAAAGAGTTTAGTAAGCCAAGAAACTCCCAAATCTCCTAAATATTTCCACACTTCAATTGGTATATCATCAGGTCCTATAGACTTTCCACCCTTGGTCGTGTGACTTTACACACTGCAAAGCAAAATATTAAAAAAAATTAATGATAAAAATGTGCTAGATCGTGTGACTTTTGTTGCCTAATCTCACATGAAGATCACATTCCTCATTATCTTTGGTGCGAATTAAAGAGATTTTAGTCAGTGCATTACACTTTCGTCTCGTTTTTTATCCTAATCTTGCAAGAGCAATTCCTCTTCCTCATCTGCTTCCTTCAACTGAGAGCCAACATTGCCGTTAAGTTCTCTTCTTCCCATTGTCCGTCACCCTTTCTTCCTCTTGAGCTCTAATCCTCTTTTTCCTTTTCTTCTTCTCAATCTTCTTGTCCCCATCATTATATTTACTTTTTCCTCTTCATTGTTGCTCTGCTTTGTCCGCTAGTTGGTAAGAGGAGAATAGTTCCTTATATTTTAATTTTGTATTGTTATCGACTGTATATGTTAGATTTGGTTAGCTAAGATTTCGTCTCAATGCATGAAAATATTTGCGTTTTAATAGGTCTGGAGGAAATCATAATTTGGTTTATAATAGTAATTTTAATTTTGCAATGATAATAATTAATCTAGGTCGGCCATGGGGAAATTTATGTTGATCATTACACCTATAATTATTGATTTCTAATGCCTATATATGTGTACTTGTTATTAATTGAGAGTTCATATTGATTCACCGCATGATTAGTTTTTGCATAAATTCAATTTTGAAATATCTGTATGATAGTAATATATTTGTTCTCATGCTTATTGCGTTAGTTGAATACAATAAATCCATTCATGCATATCATGTTTTCTTATAAAGCTATCATCAGTCAATGATAACAGAATATTTGTTTAATTCTTGCTTATGATACACACACACACACCTACATGTGTGGGCGTGCATGATCTAGTTGCATGTTGATATGTTAGCATATAAATGCATTGAGGTGTATTTTTTATATGAATTGTCATATTATAAATCGTCTTAAGTAGTTGATTTTTTAATTTTTTTCTATTCATTTCTTGGTTAGTACATTATAGATTTTACCTTTTGCATTATTCATATTGCATAGGTTAGCACTAATAAATAGAAGTTATCTATTAAGTTTACATGTGAAATTCATTTGCGATAAAATTTTTCTTTTCACATATTCTGCCAATTTGCCTAAGTTGTTACCTTATGTCAGTATTTATGTTGTAACTTTAGTTCTTGGCGGGATTTGTGCCCGCTCGGGCGTCCCTTGAATCTACCCTTGCTGTATAGATTGGCCCATCAATAATGATGTTAAAAGGAAAGGAAAATCCATCAATTTTTTATGCTTTAATGCTGCTTGGATTTGACCCATTGTTACCTATAGGATAGTTTGTGCTGTAAGATTTGGCACTCAACCAATATTTGATTAAACGCTGATTTATCTATATTGAGTTATGAAATGTTTTAGGGACAGTTATTTTTCTTTTATTCCTATAAATTATATTGGTCCTCCTGCTCTGTCTTTTTCCTCGTTGGATGAAGGCTTTATAGATCATTTTTCTTGCTCTTCTCTTCCCATAATTAATCTTAATACTTTCAATTTTGCTTTCCGTTCTTCTAATAAATGGAACTGCCTTCACTGCTAGATGGTTTAACATAGTTACGCTGTTTAAAATTTCAGTGCTGTCATTTTGGCTGGCCTAAGATTGGAACTTGCTCGGAAAGTCGCCAGTTTCACAGCTTAAAAGTTAGAGCATCAGATAATTCTGGGCAGAGCCAGATGCCAATCGCCCCTCTCCAACTCCAATCTCCCACAGGCCAGCTTTTATCCCAGATTATGCAAACCCATCCTCATCTACTACCAGCCGCCATTGATCAGCAACTCGATCAACTTCAATCTGATCGAGATGCACAAAAATGGGAAAGTCCCCCACCTTCACAAGACTCTCTCCTTTACAGGTTACTCATTTTCACTGATATTTTAGTCGCATATACGTAAAGCAAATTTTCTCCTGCATGTTACATCCAAGTGAATGAAAAGAATTCCAATATCATTCCACATAGAGTTAGTAGATTTCTCTAGCATTTTGACTTTTGAAGTGTAGTTAATTACTGGAGCAGAATTGAAATCTTGTTTCAGTTTATCAATGGGTTGGCTTTTTGTTTTGAGCATGAATATCTTCACTAGCAAAGATTAAAGCATGCCTGTTTTTGTCCAATACTAATGGATAAGGCTTCTACGGTAATTTACTATATGGAAAGAATAGTAATCTTTGTTCTCGTATTTAATTTCTTGTCATCTTCTTGAATAGTTTAAGTTGTATTAATACTATTTGCTTATGGTGCAGACCCTGCAAATTTCTTCTTAAATGTGAATAGCAGATCTTGTATTTTTTGGGTTTTGAATTTTAAAATTTCTGGCGAATTGCTTGTTTGAAGTCAGAGAAAGCTCGAGATTACAGATTAGGAGTTTGCAAGCAGTTTCAATGGCACTTTTCATGTTCTTCATATGTTCAGCTTAATTTTGACCTTCCTACAGCTCAATTCGAGCCCAAGTAGATCTTTTTTTTATTATTTTCTATTGTTCTGTATTTAGTCAACTACTACATCATTATAAGGCACGCTATTACTTTTGTAGGCAACCATGAATGACTATTTTTTTTATTATGCTGTTCATTTACTTCATATATAGGTGACTAAGCTATGGTTCCCTCCACCGGAGATGCATGGTATACAATAAATTATTAAGATATTTACATTGGTCTGTACTAAAAGTGGGCATGCGGTAAGGTTCGAGAACTTTAATGCATAGATAAGTTTGACGATGGTTCCTGTTAATGTATTGGTTTTGTATGCTTTACAATTTTTGGGAAAATTATTTGTATTCATTTTAATAAGATTCACGTCCATTTGTTTTCTTTTTTTTATAATTTCATTTAGCAGAGTCTGTGCACTACAAATGCCAAATTCATGACATTTTTTCGCTTAGAGATTATGGTGTTAAGGTGTTCTCGCCTGTTGATGAATTATTTTCCTCTGATAATGTATTCTCTCGCATGCTTTTTTTGCCAAGCAAACATAAAACTTTGTGATGAAACGAATGTTAAATGAAGTATGTTACCATAATTGAATGTTTTGATTTCTAAATGCTGTAAGTTAGAAATATACTTAATTCATCTTACTATCAAAAGCACAGGTATTGTTTAACTCTTAACCATTTAAAATTGTGTAAAATTTTCTAAAATTGCTAATTAGAAACCTAGCATCCATCTTAATACTAAATCATTTTTTTTTCTTTTTGCAAGCGACAATTTTTATTTTAAAATGTATTTCATCTCAAATAAATTTCTAAATTGAAAGCAAGCAAACATCGATGAAGAGCCCAATTGCATAATTCATGTCAGATTTGAAGTCTACATCTCATGTTTAATACCAAAATCAAACATTAAGGAAACACTTTCTAAGGGAAGAAAATGCAATATAAACAAGCTATTACGTTTGTGCCTAGCCTAAGAGAGAATTTATCTGATGGTTGCCTAAGAATAATTTAGTCTTTTATTATTATTATTGTTTTTATCTAGGGTTAGGTTTATGCATGAGATTGAGTTGTGAGTTTTAGGTTTAGGATTTGAGAGAGATTTCTTACCTCTTGAATTTTAGGAATTGGGTGAGATCACCTACCTTTCAAATTGTAGGTGCTTATCTTTTTTATGTTTACTGCGTTGTTTGGAGTATTGAAGAAAATAATATTTTTCCCTAATTATGTGGAAAAGTGTGTCGATTTTGAGGCCGGATCGTATCAAAGCGATACTCAAGATTTTTGGAAAATGGATCACATAAGAGAGGATCGATCGAGATGGAAGTTGAAACAAACAGAGATCCCTGAAGGGATCGATTGAGATAGGAAACAAGAGGGTCTATCGACTCGACATAGATTCAAAACTTACTCTGGACTTCCTACGTGCCCTCCTATGTGAATCTACTATAGAAGGACGATACACACATGACCAAGCTAGCTGCGCACGTCTGTCTTGCCTTCCTTTGTTGCACACATCAACGACAGGATCACGTATCTTCTCACCTTTCTCTGTTGAGCACAACAACGACGGGATCACGTGCCGTCTCGCCTTACTCTGTTGTGCGTGTCGGCCGTTTTATCGTTCTGCTTAATTTCCGTAGTTTGAAAAGGTGATGAGTTTGTGATT